>CM035808.1:27338901-27371401 GCA_020466095.1 Chlorops oryzae
ATCGATTAAAATGCGCTTGCTCTCGTACCGCGCTTTGAGAGCCTCCCAGGCGTGCGAAAAATTCGATCCACACAGGGGGTATCCTGTGACAATCGCTCCGGCGGCGCCTGTCGTTTTATTGTGCAAATAATACAGCTTGTGTACAGGTGCCAGTCTCCGATTGTTGATATACACGGCCGTAAACATGTCACGAAATGCTGGCCACTCGTTGTATCCTCCGTAAAAACTCGCAACGTCACAAGGCGGCACTCGAATAAAATTATCCTCTGGCGGCATCTCAGCATATTGTGGAGGCGACCTTGTGCTGGATAAAGGTGGTTGAGATTGGGAATGCAACCGTAGCATATCTTTCAGCTGCGCTCGAGCGATAGCTTGGAGATCGCGACATTCATTATAAGTCACTAGAGCACTGGCGGCAACCTCAGCAGTCCACTCGTCATGTGCGAGAGCGCGGCTGTAAGTCTCTTGAACACGTTGCCAACAAGAGTCAGTTTCCTCAATTTTAATTTCGATGAGCAACTCGGTTTGATTCAAGGGATTGGAGCGCTTAATCACATCGCAGTAGCTCTTAAGCTGCTCCACCGCATCATTGAATTGTAAATTGGAAGCCATTTTGGAAGCGAACATCAAACGTTAACACAGAGCTCGAGCAACGCGATTCCGGAGTGAAAAAAAACGAAAAAAAAATTCAATAATATTTCACCAAAATTAACGAATATACTCGCCCACGCTTAAATTTAATTTTACCAAACGCAAAATTATCGATGGCAATCTGGATGTACTAGGTTTTGTCGGGTGCGGAAGAGACCGTTCGTAGGGCACGGTGATGATCGATGTCGTCTGAGCACCTTCAAGTCAGCCGTGATAAAGAAATAAACAAACTAGAGAAAATATATGCAACCGTGGCAGCGAATCCTCAATGATTCCTACGCTTCGCAACATCTCCACAAGACTCCTGGTACTCCGAATCCAATGCTAAAAAATTCCAAATTATTTAAGAAATTTCAGTAAGCAAATATAGGTCAAATTCAATTGATTTGTTAGAAATTCAAGTTTTTTAACCAATTCGCAAAGTCGATGTGATGCACGTAAATCAAAAACAGCGTGCGGGCAGAGCGCAGGCAGAGCGACGGATCGTATGTATGAGGCCGTGTGTTCTAATTGAGTTCACCCACGTTCGCTCGAACAGGCAATTTGCGATCAACTTCTATGTTCGAAGTTCGATGCAACGCAAAGCGTTAGAACTGACCTACGCAACACAATGCACGTATGCCCTATGCGTTTATGCAGATGGCCTGGCTCGCTGTCTGCTGGCCTTGAATTCGCATGGAATTGCAATGGAAAAACCCCAAAACGTTTCTCTGCGGGTTTTGCACTATCGACTGTGCACAAAAACCACCACCAAAGGCGACACGAAAGTGCGAGCGAGATAGACTGATGTGTGTATGAAGAGAAAAGGTAAAGCTGCCCGGCAATATTTGTCACGCGCTTGGATCGTGTTGCCCTTGACTTTGTTCGAAGGCAAATATCGGTCAAGGGTGACGCACACGTGGTGGACTTTTTCGACCTTTTTCTTCTAATATGGTCCACCGGAACCTCCAGGCTCCTGCCAGGATCGCCAAAAGTTAAGTTGAGGGGCAAGGAAACAAGAAGACGTACCTGGTATTCCGCTGCTGATCCTGGGGGATGCCGAGTACGTCGATTAATAGGTCGGCGATTACGCGACGCGGATTATATTGGTGTGTTTTATATGAATTTAAATTAGGCGCCTTCCTGGCGGTGATGTAATTAAATGAATAATAAAAAAAAAAATAAAACAAATTTGCCTTCTTGGCGATTTAGGTGTATAATTCACCTTTTTCACTTTAGTGCACTATCTTTCTTAGTTCACGTTTCGGTTTGTTTTTGTCTTTTGGTTTTTTTTTTTGGGATTTTTAATTCAATTTTTCTTTTCGTGGTTTTTTTTTCAATTCACGGTTTGATTTTTAATTCTTTGATTTGGAGAATGATGTTGCGCGCACGAGCTTTTTCAACGAGGTTACTTTTGCGAGTGGCATCGGTTGAAGGGCTAGAAGTCGCTCGAACTCGAACTTCGAAGTCGCACAAAAAAGAAAAAGGAGTTGATTAATTTGCCGTTCTTTAAAGCCCCGGCTTCAAAGTGGCTACGGCGAAAAACCAACACACTGCCCGCCTTGCGCTACGCAACCGATGAGTCGAATGGGGGGCACGGCTGGCGCAAACAGAGGCAACGGGGCATCCCGAGACGGAGCGGCGGCATGAGGTGGATAACTCGTGTCGACACCTCGATAGCGAAAATCCAGGAGGAAAATCCTCCTGGATCGAACTGCTGGATGACGAATGCACAGCTGATCATATGAAAGACCAGATACGCTTGCAGCACCGCTCCAACATAAACCACATCGTTCAGCGATAAGGAGGAAGAGGTCTTTTGGATAGCGTTGAAAACGATTCGTATCTTCGTGGATGTACTCTCGGGCTTGATCACTGAATTAAAGGTGTCGCGCATAAGTGGCTGCCGTGCGAGCCTTTTCTTCAAGCTGCTGATTGCGTCAGCGCTTTAAATCGCGACGAGTCCAAGCAAGGAGCGGCTTTAGAAAATTCGATCTTAAACGGTGGACGCACAACGGGCCTACCATCCGAATTTATAGATGTGATTTGCGAATATATTTTTTCGCAATAGGTGTCCTCTGGAAGAGGGAGAGGCGAGGCTGAAACTTCCTCTTGTTCAGGAAATGATTTGAGTGACTCGTGAAGTGACTCCAGGTGGTCTCCGGAGGAGACTTGCGTCGTAACCGCTTTGATGGATTCGCTGGCGATTGGCCCACTCAAATACCATCCGAATATTGAATATTACTGCGCGGCTGCAGTAATTTCGGCATGATATCAGACCCGATGACCATATCGATGCGGGCTGGATTCATAAACCGGGGATCGGCGAGCTCCAACGATGAGATCTCGTGGGGATCCAAATTGGAGACCCTTTTGGACAGAAGCCAATTGGTCAATTTCGGCAACACCACGGCGTCGATTTCTTCCTTGAACGAAGAACGAGGCGAGTCGAGCGTGATGGTGCATTTCTTTTTCGCGATTTGGGTGCATTGGCCACCCATGCCAGAGACGTTGGAGATTTTATGAGTCGTTGGCAAATTCAAATGCAGCTGCAGTCGATCAGTATGAAATTTCCTCTGCGAACCTTGATCTAAAAGCGCCCGAACCGTTGGGAAAAGCCCCTGATTCTGGCTGATGGAGACGTGTGCGTGTGCCTGTGACCGGGAGGGAATGCTCACGGAGCTCGAAGCCTCTGGTTGCGCACGAAAATGCGTCGGTTGGCTCGTCGGAAACGGGCCCATCTCCGGGGGAGATGTCAATGGGGGGTAGAGACTTTGTTGTCCGGTGTTGCAGCCGCGCTCGAAACATGCAACAAAGTGTGAAGTCGTTGTTGGCACTTCGCACAGTTGTGTTGACTGGTGCAATTGGATCGTTGGTGACTGGTAGTGAGACAATTGAAGCAACGCTTTGGTTCTGTGATAATTTGAAAACGATCCGCGACTGGAATCTTCAAAAATTGAGAACATTGGCGTAGAGGGTGATTTCCATTGCACAAGGAACACGATCCTGGTATTTGCTCTAGTGTGTGGAACGCGTAGGTCGTGAAGTTGGCTGGTTTGCTGATAGAACCGGCGCTTTTACTTCCGTGAAGCTCGAAAGGCGTCCGACGACTTCATAACGATTGCTGAGAAACTCGTTCATCTGTTTCCAAGTCGGCAGATCTCGATGCGATGAAAGCGACTGCTCCCAATGTGCGATCGTAGAGGCTGGCAGGCGGCTGGAGCAAATATGGACGAGCATGGCATCAAAAAAATCGACAACTCCTTGACTTTTCATCATGGTGGTACAATCGTTGACTGTCGTCTGAATTTTCAAAATTCCTTCGCTGGTTTCGTCTTCAATCGCGGGCAGACCGAACAAAGTCTTCAATTGGTGATCGATTAAAATGCGCTTGCTCTCGTACCGCGCTTTGAGAGCCTCCCAGGCGTGCGAAAAATTCGATCCACACAGGGGGTATCCTGTGACAATCGCTCCGGCGGCGCCTGTCGTTTTATTGTGCAAATAATACAGCTTGTGTACAGGTGCCAGTCTCCGATTGTTGATATACACGGCCGTAAACATGTCACGAAATGCTGGCCACTCGTTGTATCCTCCGTAAAAACTCGCAACGTCACAAGGCGGCACTCGAATAAAATTATCCTCTGGCGGCATCTCAGCATATTGTGGAGGCGACCTTGTGCTGGATAAAGGTGGTTGAGATTGGGAATGCAACCGTAGCATATCTTTCAGCTGCGCTCGAGCGATAGCTTGGAGATCGCGACATTCATTATAAGTCACTAGAGCACTGGCGGCAACCTCAGCAGTCCACTCGTCATGTGCGAGAGCGCGGCTGTAAGTCTCTTGAACACGTTGCCAACAAGAGTCAGTTTCCTCAATTTTAATTTCGATGAGCAACTCGGTTTGATTCAAGGGATTGGAGCGCATAATCACATCGCAGTAGCTCTTAAGCTGCTCCACCGCATCATTGAATTGTAAATTGGAAGCCATTTTGGAAGCGAACATCAAACGTTAACACAGAGCTCGAGCAACGCGATTCCGGAGTGAAAAAAAAACGAAAAAAAATTCAATAATATTTCACCAAAATTAACGAATATACTCGCCCACGCTTAAATTTAATTTTACCAAACGCAAAATTATCGATGGCAATCTGGATGTACTAGGTTTTGTCGGGTGCGGAAGAGACCGTTCGTAGGGCACGGTGATGATCGATGTCGTCTGAGCACCTTCAAGTCAGCCGTGATAAAGAAATAAACAAACTAGAGAAAATATATGCAACCGTGGCAGCGAATCCTCAATGATTCCTACGCTTCGCAACATCTCCACAAGACTCCTGGTACTCCGAATCCAATGCTAAAAAATTCCAAATTATTTAAGAAATTTCAGTAAGCAAATATAGGTCAAATTCAAGTTTTTTAACCAATTCGCAAAGTCGATGTGATGCACGTAAATCAAAAACAGCGTGCGGGCAGAGCGCAGGCAGAGCGACGGATCGTATGTATGAGGCCGTGTGTTCTAATTGAGTTCACCCACGTTCGCTCGAACAGGCAATTTGCGATCAACTTCTATGTTCGAAGTTCGATGCAACGCAAAGCGTTAGAACTGACCTACGCAACACAATGCACGTATGCCCTATGCGTTTATGCAGATGGCCTGGCTCGCTGTCTGCTGGCCTTGAATTCGCATGGAATTGCAATGGAAAAACCCCAAAACGTTTCTCTGCGGGTTTTGCACTATCGACTGTGCACAAAAACCACCACCAAAGGCGACACGAAAGTGCGAGCGAGATAGACTGATGTGTGTATGAAGAGAAAAGGTAAAGCTGCCCGGCAATATTTGTCACGCGCTTGGATCGTGTTGCCCTTGACTTTGTTCGAAGGCAAATATCGGTCAAGGGTGACGCACACGTGGTGGACTTTTTCGACCTTTTTCTTCTAATATGGTCCACCGGAACCTCCAGGCTCCTGCCAGGATCGCCAAAAGTTAAGTTGAGGGGCAAGGAAACAAGAAGACGTACCTGGTATTCCGCTGCTGATCCTGGGGGATGCCGAGTACGTCGATTAATAGGTCGGCGATTACGCGACGCGGATTATATTGGTGTGTTTTATATGAATTTAAATTAGGCGCCTTCCTGGCGGTGATGTAATTAAATGAATAATAAAAAAAAAATAAAACAAATTTGCCTTCTTGGCGATTTAGGTGTATAATTCACCTTTTTCACTTTAGTGCACTATCTTTCTTAGTTCACGTTTCGGTTTGTTTTTGTCTTTTGGTTTTTTTTTTTGGGATTTTTAATTCAATTTTTCTTTTCGTGGTTTTTTTTTCAATTCACGGTTTGATTTTTAATTCTTTGATTTGGAGAATGATGTTGCGCGCACGAGCTTTTTCAACGAGGTTACTTTTGCGAGTGGCATCGGTTGAAGGGCTAGAAGTCGCTCGAACTCGAACTTCGAAGTCGCACAAAAAAGAAAAAGGAGTTGATTAATTTGCCGTTCTTTAAAGCCCCGGCTTCAAAGTGGCTACGGCGAAAAACCAACACACTGCCCGCCTTGCGCTACGCAACCGATGAGTCGAATGGGGGGCACGGCTGGCGCAAACAGAGGCAACGGGGCATCCCGAGACGGAGCGGCGGCATGAGGTGGATAACTCGTGTCGACACCTCGATAGCGAAAATCCAGGAGGAAAATCCTCCTGGATCGAACTGCTGGATGACGAATGCACAGCTGATCATATGAAAGACCAGATACGCTTGCAGCACCGCTCCAACATAAACCACATCGTTCAGCGATAAGGAGGAAGAGGTCTTTTGGATAGCGTTGAAAACGATTCGTATCTTCGTGGATGTACTCTCGGGCTTGATCACTGAATTAAAGGTGTCGCGCATAAGTGGCTGCCGTGCGAGCCTTTTCTTCAAGCTGCTGATTGCGTCAGCGCTTTAAATCGCGACGAGTCCAAGCAAGGAGCGGCTTTAGAAAATTCGATCTTAAACGGTGGACGCACAACGGGCCTACCATCCGAATTTATAGATGTGATTTGCGAATATATTTTTTCGCAATAGGTGTCCTCTGGAAGAGGGAGAGGCGAGGCTGAAACTTCCTCTTGTTCAGGAAATGATTTGAGTGACTCGTGAAGTGACTCCAGGTGGTCTCCGGAGGAGACTTGCGTCGTAACCGCTTTGATGGATTCGCTGGCGATTGGCCCACTCAAATACCATCCGAATATTGAATATTACTGCGCGGCTGCAGTAATTTCGGCATGATATCAGACCCGATGACCATATCGATGCGGGCTGGATTCATAAACCGGGGATCGGCGAGCTCCAACGATGAGATCTCGTGGGGATCCAAATTGGAGACCCTTTTGGACAGAAGCCAATTGGTCAATTTCGGCAACACCACGGCGTCGATTTCTTCCTTGAACGAAGAACGAGGCGAGTCGAGCGTGATGGTGCATTTCTTTTTCGCGATTTGGGTGCATTGGCCACCCATGCCAGAGACGTTGGAGATTTTATGAGTCGTTGGCAAATTCAAATGCAGCTGCAGTCGATCAGTATGAAATTTCCTCTGCGAACCTTGATCTAAAAGCGCCCGAACCGTTGGGAAAAGCCCCTGATTCTGGCTGATGGAGACGTGTGCGTGTGCCTGTGACCGGGAGGGAATGCTCACGGAGCTCGAAGCCTCTGGTTGCGCACGAAAATGCGTCGGTTGGCTCGTCGGAAACGGGCCCATCTCCGGGGGAGATGTCAATGGGGGGTAGAGACTTTGTTGTCCGGTGTTGCAGCCGCGCTCGAAACATGCAACAAAGTGTGAAGTCGTTGTTGGCACTTCGCACAGTTGTGTTGACTGGTGCAATTGGATCGTTGGTGACTGGTAGTGAGACAATTGAAGCAACGCTTTGGTTCTGTGATAATTTGAAAACGATCCGCGACTGGAATCTTCAAAAATTGAGAACATTGGCGTAGAGGGTGATTTCCATTGCACAAGGAACACGATCCTGGTATTTGCTCTAGTGTGTGGAACGCGTAGGTCGTGAAGTTGGCTGGTTTGCTGATAGAACCGGCGCTTTTACTTCCGTGAAGCTCGAAAGGCGTCCGACGACTTCATAACGATTGCTGAGAAACTCGTTCATCTGTTTCCAAGTCGGCAGATCTCGATGCGATGAAAGCGACTGCTCCCAATGTGCGATCGTAGAGGCTGGCAGGCGGCTGGAGCAAATATGGACGAGCATGGCATCAAAAAAATCGACAACTCCTTGACTTTTCATCATGGTGGTACAATCGTTGACTGTCGTCTGAATTTTCAAAATTCCTTCGCTGGTTTCGTCTTCAATCGCGGGCAGACCGAACAAAGTCTTCAATTGGTGATCGATTAAAATGCGCTTGCTCTCGTACCGCGCTTTGAGAGCCTCCCAGGCGTGCGAGAAATTCGATCCACACAGGGGGTATCCTGTGACAATCGCTCCGGCGGCGCCTGTCGTTTTATTGTGCAAATAATACAGCTTGTGTACAGGTGCCAGTCTCCGATTGTTGATATACACGGCCGTAAACATGTCACGAAATGCTGGCCACTCGTTGTATCCTCCGTAAAAACTCGCAACGTCACAAGGCGGCACTCGAATAAAATTATCCTCTGGCGGCATCTCAGCATATTGTGGAGGCGACCTTGTGCTGGATAAAGGTGGTTGAGATTGGGAATGCAACCGTAGCATATCTTTCAGCTGCGCTCGAGCGATAGCTTGGAGATCGCGACATTCATTATAAGTCACTAGAGCACTGGCGGCAACCTCAGCAGTCCACTCGTCATGTGCGAGAGCGCGGCTGTAAGTCTCTTGAACACGTTGCCAACAAGAGTCAGTTTCCTCAATTTTAATTTCGATGAGCAACTCGGTTTGATTCAAGGGATTGGAGCGCATAATCACATCGCAGTAGCTCTTAAGCTGCTCCACCGCATCATTGAATTGTAAATTGGAAGCCATTTTGGAAGCGAACATCAAACGTTAACACAGAGCTCGAGCAACGCGATTCCGGAGTGAAAAAAAACGAAAAAAAAATTCAATAATATTTCACCAAAATTAACGAATATACTCGCCCACGCTTAAATTTAATTTTACCAAACGCAAAATTATCGATGGCAATCTGGATGTACTAGGTTTTGTCGGGTGCGGAAGAGACCGTTCGTAGGGCACGGTGATGATCGATGTCGTCTGAGCACCTTCAAGTCAGCCGTGATAAAGAAATAAACAAACTAGAGAAAATATATGCAACCGTGGCAGCGAATCCTCAATGATTCCTACGCTTCGCAACATCTCCACAAGACTCCTGGTACTCCGAATCCAATGCTAAAAAATTCCAAATTATTTAAGAAATTTCAGTAAGCAAATATAGGTCAAATTCAAGTTTTTTAACCAATTCGCAAAGTCGATGTGATGCACGTAAATCAAAAACAGCGTGCGGGCAGAGCGCAGGCAGAGCGACGGATCGTATGTATGAGGCCGTGTGTTCTAATTGAGTTCACCCACGTTCGCTCGAACAGGCAATTTGCGATCAACTTCTATGTTCGAAGTTCGATGCAACGCAAAGCGTTAGAACTGACCTACGCAACACAATGCACGTATGCCCTATGCGTTTATGCAGATGGCCTGGCTCGCTGTCTGCTGGCCTTGAATTCGCATGGAATTGCAATGGAAAAACCCCAAAACGTTTCTCTGCGGGTTTTGCACTATCGACTGTGCACAAAAACCACCACCAAAGGCGACACGAAAGTGCGAGCGAGATAGACTGATGTGTGTATGAAGAGAAAAGGTAAAGCTGCCCGGCAATATTTGTCACGCGCTTGGATCGTGTTGCCCTTGACTTTGTTCGAAGGCAAATATCGGTCAAGGGTGACGCACACGTGGTGGACTTTTTCGACCTTTTTCTTCTAATATGGTCCACCGGAACCTCCAGGCTCCTGCCAGGATCGCCAAAAGTTAAGTTGAGGGGCAAGGAAACAAGAAGACGTACCTGGTATTCCGCTGCTGATCCTGGGGGATGCCGAGTACGTCGATTAATAGGTCGGCGATTACGCGACGCGGATTATATTGGTGTGTTTTATATGAATTTAAATTAGGCGCCTTCCTGGCGGTGATGTAATTAAATGAATAATAAAAAAAAATAAAACAAATTTGCCTTCTTGGCGATTTAGGTGTATAATTCACCTTTTTCACTTTAGTGCACTATCTTTCTTAGTTCACGTTTCGGTTTGTTTTTGTCTTTTGGTTTTTTTTTTTTGGGATTTTTAATTCAATTTTTCTTTTCGTGGTTTTTTTTTCAATTCACGGTTTGATTTTTAATTCTTTGATTTGGAGAATGATGTTGCGCGCACGAGCTTTTTCAACGAGGTTACTTTTGCGAGTGGCATCGGTTGAAGGGCTAGAAGTCGCTCGAACTCGAACTTCGAAGTCGCACAAAAAAGAAGAAGGAGTTGATTAATTTGCCGTTCTTTAAAGCCCCGGCTTCAAAGTGGCTACGGCGAAAAACCAACACCATTATTAATAGAAAATGCTGTTTTTTCTATATCTGAGCCTTTGAGTGGGATTTGGTGAAATCCACTTTTAAGGTCTAAGACTGAGAAATATTTACTGTTTCCTAGTTTTCCTAAAACGTCTGATATTTCCGGAATAGGATATCTGTCCGAGATTGTTACAGCATTCAGTTTTCTATAATCTATCACCATTCGAAATTGTTTATTCCCTCGAGAATCCGGTTTTTTGTCGACAATCCATACCGGGGAATTGTATGTTGATCGTGACGGTCGTATGATTCCATCGTTTAGTAATTTTTCGACTTGACTTTCAACTTCATGTTTTAATGAAGCTGGGTAAGGATAAAATTTTGTGTAGACTGGGGAATCGGTTGAGGTACGGATCTCTCCCATTACTTTTGTGGTATAGGTTATATTTTCGTCCGGTTCTGAGAAAAGTTTGGGAAATTTGACAACTATGGAGTCCATGATATCTCTTTGTTTGCTATTTATTTGTTCGTCCTGCAACTTTATTGCATTTACGGTTTGACTAACGAGTTGTTTAAGCTGAATTTTGGTTTTGTGACGAACTACCATGCAGTTCTGACTTGTGTAAATTATTGCGTCTAGTGCTTTCAAACTATCGTTACCCAAAATACCATGAAATGATTTAAGAGTTGGCATTAGAAAGAATTACAGATTATCGCTCTGCCCAAAATGATTAAGATATGTATGTGATTTTATTTGGACGTTCCCTGCCACTGATTTTGCATAAAATGTAGTCCTGTTAGGGATAATTTTCTTTACTTGGTTGGGCTGAATGTAGTTCTTGCTTGAACCAGTATCAATGAGGATTTTGAGAATTTCTTTGCTCTTCGTTCGACATTCAAAATATAGAAGCGAAGAGCTCGTCATTCTAAAAAATGGATGTCGCTTAATTCTGACTCTATCTCATTATCACATTTCTCATCTTGGTCAACTTTTGCAGTGTCGTAATAGCTCTCCGGGGCCTGATAACAGTCTAGGGCCTCCTCTTCGTCAACTACGTTATCGTAGTCGAACTCGTCAGCGCTTTCGGTATTGATGTGAAAGGTGCGTTGGGCCTTAGTAGGTTGGATATTTTGCTGCGAAAGTGGGTTTGATGGCCTTTTCCCTAAGAACTGATGCTGGGCTGGCCTTCTGGCATAATTAAGTTGTTGCGAGCGAATGCTTCTATCAACATCCATTGGCTCTGGTGGCTTAGGTGCTGTTGGTCGCAGTGGTGGCTGTCTTGATTAATAGTTAAGATTTTGTTCTACCACGTTGTTATTGAGTCTCATGGGGAACGGATTTTGGGGGCGTGGAATGTAAGCTATTTGGGGGTAGAATGGTTGTCTGATCCTTTGTGAATTATATTTATGTGGTATAGGAGGTGGTGCATTTTGATAATACAAAGAGATGCCTAGAAGGCGGTTGCGTGTGCGTGTTCCGGGATAAATTCGAAATTTATCTGTTACATTGACACATGACCACTGTTGCCCGCTCTGCTCTTTCGTTGTTGCTCGACAATGTACCCTTTTCGTGCTCCATGCTCTCTGTTTTTGTTGCTCCTGACAGCGATACAGTGGTCCTTGTTGCGGCGATAAATTTTGTGAAAACAATTTTATAGATGCTGACTGTAACCGTTTTCACAGGACGATTACATTCTGTTGCTGTTCTTCCGTAACAGTTGCGCTCGAACACGTGCGTGATGTATTATCCTTATTAAAATGCCAGTTGACTCAGTTGCAAAGTCAAATAAATGAAAGTGTCAGTGCTAAGAACAATATGAAGACATAAAATATAGCAATATGCAGTAGTCCTTGTGGTGTTAAAATTTTTCATTGAAAGAAGTTCATTGTTGTCATACAGTAGGTAGAGATGCCATATGTCACTTAAAGTAAATATCATCCAAATTCACCTTTGAAGTCTTTTTTCACCTTACATCGAAGGACATAGTCTCAAAATCAAATTCTAATGAAAATCGTCTCAACCTTAACGAGCAATTGTTCAAAGATGAAAACTTTTAGTTCGGTGAGCGAAAATCATTGAAGGAAGCTTTTACTCTTTGGCCATAAAACAATTTTCACAAGTGAATTCATTTCTAATACTGAAAGTCATTAGGGAGAAAAACCACTGCCATTACTCAACCAGATGAACGCATGCCGTCAGTATCATCGTTTCGGTCGTCTTTTCTCCGTCAAAAGAACAAGTTTTTCGTAGGCTCTTCAAGCAGCCGACCAGCGGAAGAGGTCCTTGTTTGCCTAAGCACGAAAGCTTGTTCACAGCTACTTTTGTCCTTAGTAGAACAAAAGCTGGCCGGTACAGAAAAAGAGGACAAATGGCCAAAAAGTTTGTCTATTTTGTGGCTAATACGCTCCATAAATTTTGCCATCATCTTAAAAGCTTTCGTCACAACAAATTTATTGCCGAGAATTTTTTCAACATTTTACCTTTTCTTTCATTTTATTGCTTTTATTGAAACGCTTTCGACTGAAGGACTTTTTACAGTAGGCATTTTGATTAATAAAAATAAAACCTTTAAGAAAATCATAGAGATGACACATCAACAGCCGCATGTACTGATTCCCTACTAACGCATCACAATAAGTTTTCTCCCGCTCTCTGGAAGTAACATGATGAATGAAATGAATCACAAAGAAATCATAGCTCCGAAGCTAAATGGCACTATCTTTAGAAACAATATCTCAAGAAGCCTAATTTCCCGAAACCAGTAGAGGAAGTAAAATATGGTGAAAACGTGACTACTTTCACCATCCAATGAATCAACAACAACAAAAGAACAGATTCGTTTGTCTGGGGAGCAATGTTTACACAGATGGCAGCTGGTAAAGAAAAACTTTACTACTCGACCCCAAAATAAGTTGATGGCAATTGGCCAGTGAGGACGAACGAGAACAAATACCTCATCATTACTCATCTCAAGAATAAAAATCACTCAAATCTAAGCAGAGCTTAACTGAAATCTAATTTCTTGTGCAAGCTTTAATTAAATATCTTTTTTATCTTCGATAGGTACACTTTTGGAAGTTTTCCATGAGAGTTTTCCTTTGTTTGTTTTTTGTTTTTACAAAAATGAAAGTCGAATAGAAAATTCTGCTCATGGCAGAATGTGCAATGTGCTGTGCAATTTCCATCACAATACTTTTGATGCTCTCAGCGAAACGAAATGCAACAACATTTCGGGCGCATAAAATCCGATTTTCACGCGTCAGTCGCGTTAAGTTAAAGCCTCTTAGCGCAATTCGACGCAAGAACAATGTGTGAGTTGTCGTGTGCAATGAAAGTGAGCTACGGAAGGTGTAAAGTGGCGGGTACATACATACATTTATATGCAACAGGACTGCCAAAAGCACGGCGTAAAAAATTCTTTAAGTTTTAGTAGCTGCACGGGTTTCAGATGTTCTGAGAGCGGAGTTCTTCCATCCATCCCAGAATTTTTAAATACATTTACTTGGGACCACTTTAATATAACTTGTGTGACCATACATGGAATGTGATGGTCAGATGGCTCATAGAATACAAAGTTGAAGCCACCTCAGCCGCATATCCTATATTCCCTTGGTTAGCTTGACCGTAACGCGCATTCGAGTGAAGAGCTGCCACAAAAAGGATTTTCGGAAATTTTCAATTTTTCCATTTGAAATCGAACAAAGCGCCTCAGATTTTCATGCTTGTACCACTTAGAAATCGATTGCCTCCTCTCATCCGAAACAAACGTTTGTGATGCAATTGTGCGAAAGCCTGCAAACCTCAACCTACCACAATACAGGTGACTTTTTGATCGTACTAAATGGGAAGTGATTTATGTAAACAATAAGGGTTCGTGTGAACGGAATCCTGCGCTTTTGCGGCACACAAAATGGCTGAGCCAATTCTCCTCACATTCTCAATCGCAGTTTCGATTTGTCAGCATTCAAAAAGGATACTTTGACCGTAAACAAAAAAAAAAAAAGTTGGCAGTTATGGAACTGCCGTTGGAAGTGAAAACATAGAATGTGTATTGAAGTTTGAAATTCATAATATTTGATTTAAAATTATTAAAATCAATCTGGATTTTTACATTTAATGAGACTCAGAGAAACAATTATAGGCATGTTATATGTAAAGTATTTTATTATTTTATTATTGAAATATATTGCTGGCTGCACAAAGTTTTTAACAATTAATTACACTGCTCAACACTAAATTTTCCTTTGACTTGAAACCAACTTTTTTTTTTTGTCGTATTTGTTTCGCTGAGCAAAATATATGCTTTAAGTTTGAAAGTTAGCTCGCGTTTTTTAAATATTCGCTAAGAAAGGTTTTGCGATTTTTTGTCAATATTTTTTAGTCGTAGTTTTATCGTTCGACCGTTTCAAAAAATTTAATTCATATAAAAGAAGAGTAAATATACAGCATATCCCTCATACATATGGATGAAATCGGTTCAACAGTTTAGGAGCTATAGGGCGATAAAGGCAAAAATTTTAAGAAATTTTTAACAACTTTGTACAAAAACTTGATTTCAAGCCCATATAATTTCCGAAAAAGATTTGGTATTCAGGTTTAGGCTATCTTAAGTAAATGAGTGGATTTCTAAGAGTATTTCAAGACCCAGAAAAAGAAAATCCGGTGAGTTGTTCATATTTGAATTGGGTTTTTAGAAAAAATGAGACGAGTTTTTTTCGCCAGAAAATATTTTATATATTTTAGTTTCATTTGATTTTTCATCGTCGTCTCTATCATTATCCGAGGACACTGGAGATACAATATGTACAATACAATATGTTGCATGCCCAGTGACAATACTAAGAATCACAACGTCGAGCTTTCGTTTTCTCTATTAGTACCCAGCGGCCAAAGTGCTGCTTACAGAAGCGATGAACCGTCCCAGCGGCCAACAATGCCTACCGCCTACAACCGCCTACCACATGTTCAATTTCGGTGCTATGATTCGATGTGTACATAAGGGAACGTGTCCAAAGAATGGAAAAATTGAACGAACAGAAAATTGCAAATAAAAAGTAAGTGCAAGCAATCTCAAGAAATAGGAAACCCAAAAGATTCTCGAAGTATGGCAATTGAGTTTATTTCGAATCGAAGGAAGAGAAGGAACTAATGTGATGATGTGGAAGAAAAAAGATGGAGGAATTTGTATTTTGAGCATAATTTAATGAAATCAACAAAAGCACACAAAACGAGAGTCTATCGAAATAAAATGTTTTGCACTTTTATGTTCCTGCGAGCGGTGTGATTCGTGTGCTCTGTTGGCAACATTATGATTCCTGGAATTGTTCGCCTTAAGGAAAAAATTGAGTTAGGACTTTACCTATTACAATCTCTTATTTTAATATTTTCCAAACACTTGGGGCACTTGTATAAGTGTTTTAATCGTACAAAATAAAAGTTGAAAAAATTTTTTAAGCAATTTTGATTCTTTTTTTTTTAGTTTTTTGTTAATTTTTTATTCTCAAAAAGAAAATCCCCCTTCAATCCAAACGTAAGAAAAAACTCAAAAGAAAACTTCCTCGAATAAGAACTTGCTTGAGGATACGAAGCACTTATTTATTTGCTTCAGTTTAGCTAAGGCGAAAGAAAAACGTTACGGATTAATACGCTTGCCTTGGCCTGTTTGAAAGGCTTTTACTGTAAGAACGAATAGTTGGATGTAATAAAAATTAATGGAGCGTTTAATTCTTTAACAAGACTCAGTGAATAGTCCTACTTTGAATAAAAGTAAAATTAAGTCTGAACTTGCCGAACTTGTTTGAAAGACTTGCGAAGTTTTTGAAGCATTCGATTTGTTCGATTACTTTCTAAACAAATCGTTTACGATTGGCGCGCTTTAAATCCTTCAAAATTGGATTGTTAAACTTCAGGAAATTCACATCTCTGCTCCGTGGAGAGCACTTTCGACTTGCATGATTTGAACTCATCTTCGTCTTTTTATGCTTTGTTGGCCAATACGCTGATGTAGGTTTTGAAGGTATCAGTCTGCTTTAGGATTCACAATGGCAAATTTTCATATCTTATTTGAAGAACATTAAAGTTATTTTGAAATGTAGAAAAATTTTAAATAAAGTCTCAAGTTTCTATTTTCTTCATTTCAGGCCATTTTCGTGGCTCTGAGATAGCGTAGGGGATGCGTGCTATGCTCTCTTAATCTCGGGGTCCGAAGTTCCATTCCCAAAACAGGTGAAAAGGAGTGAAATGTTCCAAGCCTAGCACTGGTTTTTCAAAAACCGCCTGTTAGGGGCGACAAGAAAAGGACAAACACTTACACAAACACAAGAAAACCTCTCGTGGTATCACAATGGGCTGGTAAACGGCCTAAGTGCCAGCCACTCAGACATACATACATAGATATATAAGGCCATTTTCATATACATACTCCCAAATTGTATTTTAAGCTCAAGCAAAAAGTTTAAATATTAAGGTCGTTCGATTTGTCATTCAGAGGTTTAAATATAGGGACACCAACATTCGAACAAAGGTCCTACGTTGAGTTGAATCTCACCTGACTTTTTAAAGCTTCCAAGAGAAAACGAAACGGAATGAAAAAAAATTAAAAGGACTCCAACGAATTTCGATTTCCATCAAGCTGTGCCAATGACTTTACGAATAGCGAAGTTGATTATTCTCACCAACTGGTCGACCTTTTCTTTAGCATATCCCTCTATTTTCACGATTTTGATACTAGTAATTATTACAATTTTCAACAAAACGATTTTTGTCGTACTAGCCTGTATAAATAACGAGCTCTTTCCTATTCAGCCACAGACCTTTTCATTTGTACATTCAATTTTGACGGTGTCGAAGCAAGGAAACCACTTCAAATAAAATACGATGCCAAAGTCGATGATACCACGCCTTTGAAACGGACGATCCGGGTGTGCGGAAATGCCACGAGAGAAGTATGTGAACCTCCCGTGCAGGTATTTGTGTGGTAAATAAACGAAAACTCAACGGGAATGAGAAATGTTTTGAGACGAAAATGCTTCAACAAGACATTGGCGCATGAAAGTAAGGTTATTTTAAATATTCAATTTAAAAGGAAAGGCATGCGAGAGAGAAAAATTTTAGAAGGTATATAAATTTCGATTTTAAGCAAAGAAAGCCGAAACTTCTCGTTCAAAATTATCTGTGCTGAAATCGGAGTTTCCTTAAGGCTCAAAAATTTTCAGCTGGAATGGGTTAACACAAGTGCAGCACGAAAGCGGTCGATTCTTATTCAGCTGCACCTTCATTTGCATATTTATAAGTAAATATATTTATATTTTCATAAATTCATGCAAGAATGTGTGTGTGTCTGTGTGCATTTACACACAAAACTGCTGCCACCTAAAAATGCCAATAGGAACTCTTTTGTTGATGCCACTGATGACCGCTGAATAATGTATAGGAAGCATGAGACAGGCCATCAACAATTACTTTCAGGGTCACGTAAAAGATTCGAAGTAAGGATTCTTAACGAAAAAAGAATTTTCCTGTTCATATTTGTGAGTAATAGAAGAACTAATACATCTTTTTCCCCAGTAGTTTTTAAGATTTTTTTATGACCAAAATATGAAATGATATTTTTTCGATTTGATGATAGCCGAGCGGCATTCAGACCTAAACTTCCACTTGGGACACATTTCAGTAGTGCTAGCCTTACTGGCATTTATGGAAAATTTAAAGGCCATGAGCGATTTTTCCAAAAGGGAACTCACGTTCGCCTTAAAAAGTAACCATCGCGGTAAGCAGTGAATATAAATTTCAATTTTTATGCCAAGAAGAGAAAAATCGACAAAAAACTGCATTCGACTTAATATTGGAGAATGCAACACGACTTTTTATTTGATCGTAATTTTTGGGCTACAATAAATAATTTTTAAAGCAATTTTTTAAAATTTCTTTGGTTTGATTGTTATAATATTTTAAAATAAGAGTTTTGAAGACTTTGAATTAAAGGATGGTAATAATTATTTGAAGGTCCCAAGAATGTATAGCATTAGTAAATGAAGTCTAAAGAAAATAAATACTTATTTAAAGTGCAAGTTGGAAATAGAATGCCAGACGATTGGCAGCAATTATTGGGCTAAAATTTTTGTGTCGGAAAAAATTCAACCTTGAGTGGACCATCCGAGGAAAATTAACATAGAAAAAAAAAATAGAAAAAAAAACGGTCGAAAGTCTAAGAAAAACCACATAACTTCAAACGTTTTTGAACTTTTATTGAAAGGCAATCGGTTTAATTATAATCATTACAAAACTTTGGCTACTCAGCAACGGATTCAGTGTCATTATCAGAGTCACAATGTTTGCATGTAAAAAAGCCTTTGATACTGATGTACTACTCGACGACATGCCCAAATGATATTTAAAATTCTCCAGAAAATTTAACAAAGCTCATACAACTAGATAACACTGTTCCAAAGTCTATTTATATCTATAAATATGCTAAATTTTTATTAAGAATGAAAATTTTTTACGGTACACTCAAGGTTGCAAGCAATGGTCCACTCAAGGTGAATCATACGGTTTCAAGTGAGCCACTAAAACTTATTCCAACATCTACTTAAATTCCCAAATGATTTTGAACTATAAAGTTCAATGCCAAAACTAACAAGAAATATACTTCATAAGTTTAGCACAAGTCGCTTTTGTCACCATTCGTAGCAAAAAACGCAAATTATTTTCACTTTTTTATAAAGCGCTCGCTTAAAAACAAAAACACCTGTGTGCTCAGCTAGAAGCCTTATAACTTACTGTTGATGTTTGATGTTAGCAGTGAAGTTGGCATTTATGTAAATTTGACATTTCGACTGTAACATAGTAAAAATTCAATTGGTCCACTCTAAGTGACAGTCCACTTAAGATGACCTCACCCAATTCACAGTCGAATTAAGGACAAAAATTTTGTCAATAGTCTGTCGAAAATTTAATATTACGGGGAGTTCTTTATTATTTTTTTTTTTGTTTTGTTAATTTTGATCAAAATATTCTTAAAAGCAGGACTTTTTTAAAGGTCCCACAGAGGTAGAATTGAGGTAAAATCGATCTACATAGCTATGCCTTGAATTAGGTCATTTTGAAGGCAAAATGTTTGTCAAAAATAAGGGAAACTCAACCATAATGGGTCAAATGCTGGGATTCCTATTTGTTAGGTGTTCCCTTAAAACAACAACGTAAGCTGTTTAATAATTTAAGCTTACTCTTAGATTCGTAATCCCAAGCTCGGTTTAAGAGATTCGAGCGTTAATATTATTGAATATATTTCTTAAATCTTAACTCTCGAAAAGACTATCATTGGGAAGTCTGTTTTCTTAATTTTCTTATATAAACTACTTACTGTGGGTTAAGGATCATTAGCATTTTGACTAATCAAGATGCAAAATAAACCTTCTTTATATCTTTCTTCAAACGTTGAGGTATGTCTGCAAAAACCATTCTCCAAAACTCTTTTCTTACGAGTTTTAACCCAGCCAACGTTGAAAGCAATACAAAATGTAATCAAGCTTTAAACCAAAACAGAAGAAGAAAAAACGAATTTATGTATATTAAATAAAAAAAGTTTATGACTCCATATTTTGCCCAAAATCGTGGTGAGCCATAAAAAGAAATTTCATTATGATTTATGCATTGAAAAGCAACAGAACGTGACGTGGTTCCAAATTTAAAAAGAAAAATAACAACGAAAAGCCCTCAATACGTGAGTTAAGAATATGTGAAAACTTTAAAGTCCCTTATATGAATATATAAGGCACGTTTCTAATGCGTGCACATGTTCGTTACAGAAAATTCCATGATTTCTCAAGAACTTAGACTTACTCTATTTGATTAGTTTGTTTATTTTGTTTTCCCATCCAAATGGTCGAACTTTATTGACTTAGAATGGAATACTGCTCTTGGTTGAGTGGAATCACTTGTAAAGCCTTCTTTGCATCAAACGAAATGTTTTCAGCTTTTTGTTAAATTGTAATTAATTTTTTTTATGAAGTAGGAAAGAATTTCTTCATCTCGTATTAGTAATCCATTTTATTATAATAAGTTATCGATTTCATGAAATTTCGGGCCACATTAAACTGCTCTTATCTAAATCAAGCAATCTTCATTGATATGATTACATTTACGGAGAATTTCCTTTACAAGCCTAATCGATAAAATGGCTGAGTCTATTTTTCTGTTCGGAATATTGTTTCTTCAATCAATTATAGGTACTAGTGTCCGACCGAAGGTGGATTTTGAGTCGAAGCCGTTGCCGAACAATCGGCAGAGTTGAAGACTTCGGCCGAAGACCGAAGCCGAATGCAAAAAATTTTACAATAAGGAAACAAAATCAGTCTTTATTCATTTGACAAGCACAAAAAAAACCGCTCAAATTTTCTCAAAATTCTTTCGCTTTAGTCGCCCACAAAGTGAGAATGTACGGCAATAATTCACTAGTGTAAGAGGTATCATTGAAGCAATTGAAAATCTATCGTGACATTTTTAGTTCCATTAAAATGCAAAAATATTCGGCTAAAATATTCGGCTTTTTCCAGCCGAAGCCGAAGATTAAGAATTGGTCGATCATGCCGATTACCGAAGCCGAACCTTCGGTCGGACACTAATAGGTACATATATGGCAGTTACATGGCCCACAATGTATAATATGGGGCATTTCACGTGAAGCGGTCAGCGAAAAAAGGGTCATGTTCTGAAAATCGTTCATATTTGGATCAGTTGCACCTCTATAGAGTGTGAGTTAATGGGCAAAATTTTCTTTGATATATCACCTTTAGTTTTCGAGATATAGGACTGTAAAAATTGATGAAATGAAAAAAAAGCTTTTTTTGCAGGCAATGTTTCGAATAAAAAAATGTTTTTTCAAAAAATAAATAGTAACGGTTTCTAAAGAAAATTTATTGAGCTATTCAAGGATGCAAAAAAAATTTTTTTCTCAGTGTAGCACTGGTGGTGAAATGGTTAAAGCACAATTACAACAACTTGGACCTTTTTGATTTTTTTTTTAATTTTTTCGAATTTTAGCTGCAGGTGTTAAGAATATATCATGTAAGTTTGAAAATGGGATCTCTATTAGTTTAGGAGGTACAAAGCATTGAACATGCGTATCCAGCAATTTTCCCATAGCAACAACGAAGCGAGCGCATTATTGACACAACTTTTTCGTTCCGTTTTGAACTTTTGCATATAATGCAAACCACCAGTGCTACACTGAAAAAAAAAATTTTTTTTTTTTCATCCTTGAATAGCTCAATAAATTTTTCTTTAGAAAGCGTTACTATTTATTTTTTGAAAAAATTTTTTTTATTCGAAACATTGCATGCAAAAAAAGCTTATTTTTCATTTCATCAATTTTTACAGGCCTATATCTCGAAAACTAACGGTGATATATCAAAAAAATTTTGCCCATTAACTCACACTCTATAGAGGTGCAACTGATCCAAATATGAACGATTTTCAGAACATGACCCTTTTTTCGCAGCCCGCTTCACGTGAAATGCCCCATATTTCAAAATAATATTAAATTAAAAGGAGTCGGGGAAAAAAAACTTCAATGATTATTCAAGAAATGGGAAAATGAGCCTTTATTTGGCCATTTTTGGAAGAAGACAGCAAATTTACATTGATAATATTCAAAAATATTCTCACAGACAATTCAAATGAGTTGCAGGGGTCAAAACTATAGCATAATATTATTCTAAAAAAATTTTTTGAATATATAACATTTCGCAATGTTCAGTGTAATACTAAAAAAAAAGGCAAGAAAATGAATATTCAAGTTGAAAAAATTTTTCTGTAAAGGAATTATATTCTTAAATGTCACAACCAACGCAATTTGGTAGTTAACAGCTTTATACACACTCTTTACTTATGCAACGGCAATAGTGCACTTATTTGCACACTTTTCCTCTTTTTCCCATCAGGCATTTACACTCAACTTGAAAAATGAGAGCGCGTTGCATGCTCTTCACTACTTAAGACTCTGCGTTGCCCATATACACAACGTCTGAGCCGATTATATGTCATGCAATTTTGTTTGTTGCAGTTGCACGAAATGAGGTTGGAAGACGATTAATAATGCGATGTTCTCATCCTCTCTCCATAATTAATAAAATTTTTATAACGAAGCTTCAAGTTGTTTTAAATTCTCCAAAAGGTTCAATGACTTCATTCGAATAAAACTAAAAATCATGTTCATATAAGAAAGTGCAAAGTAATGTTAGCAAAAAATGTAGGGATAAAATAAAAATGTTTAATTTAAAAGTCCTTGTGTTTCTTCTTTTCCCTTCCATCCATTCGTCCACCTATCTCTGCTTTTACGTCTTTATATTTTGTGAAATGCATTTCCTGTGCTGCACGTCGTATCTGCAATGTCAATATGAGTCATTAATGTGTAACTAACGTTGCTCCCAAGATGCACCATTTGAACATACCAAAGTAAGAGTTAAGCACACTAACGCCTCCTAAATTTTTATAGATTTACTTTACTTCAGCATGGTGGTTTTAAGAAGAACTCCGCTCCAGATCGCTTTTTTGAGCAGAGAAAACGACGGACGCGTTTTATTTTTACCTTTGAACTGAAGACTGCATGCCTGCTGGCGCTTTTTTTATTTTTGACATATCACTTGTTCACACTATCATATACTTGCTCACTTAGTAGAGTCAACCACGTTGTTTGAAACTATTAGAGGTCAAGAGCGAACGTTATGAAAACAAAATCAACTGTGAATACAAACACTTCGCCACATTTGTATTAATCGTTTGACATCCATTGCTTTCAAAAAAGGTTCCTCAATCAACGGATGTTTTTTAACTATATAGATACACACTAAAGCATTTGCTACTGCTATATAAATACATACATGAAAAAGTCCTGAAAACCTTCTTCGAAACCAATATGCATCGTATAATCTTAAACACACATAAGGACAAGTAACTTAAGTATTCAATTTAAAATCAAAAATGAATTTTGAAAGGTAATTTCAACTGTTATTAGATTTTTTATTATACGTGATTACTCGAAGTATTAAAATTCTTTACTTTTACTGCTTAGCGGAAAAAGGAGTCCTAAGCCATCATTGTCTTTTCATCGTACCAATATTTTTATGTTATCTTTTGTATTTTTTTTTACGACTTCCCAGCAATGCTTCTATCGCTCATAGGGTACTTATATTTTTATATGTATATTTTTAAATCAAATATAATACATAAGCAGAAGAGTCTTAGAAAATTGAAATCAGGGTAATGCAAAAGGTCTTGTCTATGAAAAAAAAAAAAAAAAAAAAGGTAGGTTGCTATAATCAGGCGTATATGTTTGAACATTTTTAAACAGGCCCCAAAAACGGAGACAACTGAGACTTAAATAAAGACCCAAATTCAAAATTTCATTGAAATGTTAGGAATTCTGTACCAGTTTTTTACCCACTAACTTCATTAGCATTCCGACATTACAAGGTGGTTACGACCCAGCTTGCTTCTTTCTTTCTCGGTTGCTATTATATATAATCAGGAGTTTATTTGAATGCTCCCTGGGATAAATTACCTTTCGCCCTTAGGTATATTTCCGATCGTGCAAGCTTGGAATAGAAAGACTCTTCCTTGAGCCAACACCACGCTCTTATCCTAATTTGATTAAATGTTCTCTTCTCTCCACTATTTTAAAACGTCTACGAATTCCAATCAAATCCCTATCAAAAGAGACAAATATATAAGAACCAGCGAAAGAAAGTAATTTCTTACCAAATAATCTGGCAGATTCGAATTTCTGATAATTCAATTTTCAAAGCGGAGCGAATCTCTCTTTAATTTAACACTAAATCTTTAATTTTCAATCTTGGTTATTAAAACCTATAACTTAAACTCCTGAAATAGCTTGGCTTACATACGCGAATTTTAATTGTTACCATAAATCACGCAGCAAGTAATATTCGACCGTGAAGTTTATGCCTGCACACTAAAAACGCGCTTTTAACTAAATTGATTTTGCAAAGGGGAAAGGGCAACTTGTTACTCGTTGCTGGTTGCCTCAAACGCCAACAAAATAAACCACACGTCCACGAAAAGCAAAATTTAATTTCTAACAAATATATCCACATTTATTTAACATGTAGTAATTTTGCCGTAGTTGGATCTCGATAAAATTTCCTTCGACATTTAAAGCTGGTTATGCTTATCATGTAGTTAAACCAATATTTTTACAGAACGTGCAAGTTTAAGTAGTGGGGCTCTATCTGAATGCTTTTTTTTTTTACAGAAAATCTTTGAATGTTAAAGAGAAAATTATAAAATGGATAAGATGAAATATTTTAAATAAAATAAAATACACTACGAAGGCCAACACCCAAAAAACTTTAGAGCCGAACCGAAAACAAAAAGCACTTTAGATTCAGGAATGTTATTATTTGCTGTGAAAGAAACCACCAGATAACACATAACGTCTCTGTTGACTCCAATATAAGTATATAGAAGCGTTCCTCCCAAGTTACTAAAGCTCCCGACGTTATGAATGTTGGTCTTCGCTTTCTTAGAATTGACTTTGATTTTCTCTTTTTGGTCTTTGGTAGTGGCAAAACACGATGCGGGATGCCCTAGCTGTTGACATTCATGAAAACACAAAATTACGAGGGAATTACTTTTTACATATAAAATACAAATTTTCATTCTCTTCGCATTCTCTACCCGACGTGTCGGTGCATGCATAGCTTCCAACTTACTTTCGAAATCTGTGCAACTATTTCGCTGCACTGTCAAAGTTAAAACTGTCATAGGAAAACTTAATTTCTCATATGATACGCGACGCATTTCCAAATAAACTAGTTCACAGCTGGTTTCGAAAAAGCAAGTATAATATTCCTGGCAAGGCAACCGATGAACCTCAAATCGTCGCTGTCTTTTATTCTCTTGCCAACGGTTTGGGTACACAAAATGCGGATAAGTGCAAAACATTCGCGGCCCTGGTAGACTAGAAATAACGCGAGATTGTTGATTAACAACGAATAACAGACCAAATGACAGCTGGACTGACAGAAAAAACTCTATCGTCATAAATAAAAAAAAGTCGTCCACAAATCTAATTAGGGTATTCCTTTAAAAGTGAAAATATTGAAAAGTCGGAAAAGTATAACATTTTTCGTACAAAGTTTCACTCATTAACGTTTCAGTCGTCTTGATTGACGAGTTTACGAGGCAAGTACACATTAAAGAGAAACCCCTTTATGTCATTTTTAAATAGGGGAAAAAGTTTTTCAAATTAAAGCAGGGTTCGCATTTGAACACACATATTCAGCACATGTTAAAAATCGAAATCTACTTGCCTATACCGGGGTCCGCAAAATGCGACCAGTTCCTCCATTTAATTCTATCGGTTGCATCATCTGAGGTGAGTCCTACAGCCTCAAGGTCCCATTTCACTGTGTCCTTCCAGCGCTGTTTTGGACGCCCTCGCTGTTTACGACCTTGTACTTCCAGTGTCTAGCCCTTCTTTGCCAAGCACTCCCCATTTGCTCTCAGAACGTGTGCATACCAGCGTAGCTTTGCTTCCCGTATTTTCTCAATAATTGGCCCAACTCCATAGCGGCTAGGAATTTTCACGTTTGGTACATGATCAAGACGAGTCAGTCCGGATATCCATCAAAGCATCTTTGTTTCCATAACGCTAAACCGTCTTTCTGCTACTTTTGTTAATGGTAGACACTCGGAACTGTAAAGACCCATTGGCCTAATGACTGTGCGGTAAATTTTGGATTTTTAGCGGTGCTTATCTTTTTACCGCAGATAACTCCAGGAGTTGAACGCTACTTAAGCCAAGGGGCGTTAACTCTCTCAGTAACTTCTCGAGCGGTAGATCAGTGTTGTTTATTGTGATGGTCCCTGTTTTGCATGGGTCTGTTGCCATGTACCTATTCTGTTTTCCCGAAATTTAAACGCAGTCCAAACATAGACAGTCTATCATGCTCTATGCTCTTGTGCAGCGTATTCCGTACAACACATGACACAGAATGCGCATGATTATGTTTCGTACATCTTATGAATATGTTCGGATTCGTAGTATTCAGTTCACCCAGTAAATGTATTTGAATATGGAAAATATTATGAAATGATCGAACATGAGCAGCAAATCTACGTTCAAATAAGAACCCTGAACACATATTGATGTGGGTGCGATAAGCCTTTCTGGTAAGAAACTTAAATAGATTTCATATCAAAATAATTCGTTGGCGAAGCGCGATCTCGAAACATACTATATTCATATACAAATATTCTGCAACTTCGAGTGAGAAGCTTGCAATATTTCAACTACAAGACTCTGGACTCATAACGAACTTTTTTGTAATGACCATAAAAAGATGAATGCGACAAAACTCTGAACTCTTGAATTACGGACAATCTATAAGAACTTCTGAGGATGTGGAGAAATGCTTTTTCAGTAGCCAGAGGCAACGTATTTAAATCATGTATCCTGAAAGGCAATGCTTTACCATTGGATATAGCATAACCCCTTCGAAAATAAGTCATTTCCACGCCCTGTGTAGAGCATTATTATTCTGCAAAAATATGATCACACATTAAAACTTTACCATTTTATCAAATTGAGGGTAAAAGCATTTTCATGCAAGCTTGTTCCACAAACTTCAACACAAGCAATGAAGTGGACGATGAACGATGTCCTTTGGACCTGAAAGCGATTTTTTAATCATAATAGTTTCAGCTTGTTGCAGCAAATATTTTACTTCCATTTTTGACAGGCATCAGCGCAAGCTCGATACCCCGTTGTTTTATATAAAAACTTGGGAGCTCTTTGGAGCATACAGCATGATAATGAGAAAGTATGGTCTACTTCTAATAAAAAATATTTTCAAACGAAATTAGCTTTAAATACACCATATTTTTCTGTATATTACAAATCAGATGGATAACGAAAAGTTTAACTTTTGTAAAAGTTTTTAAATTCCTAAAAGCTGCCTCTAGGAAGAGTGGGGTCAATTGAGCCCTAGCGAGTAGTTCTTGAGTGTAGGAAAAAGAACTAGTACGCGAGTAGAGACACGGACAGTAGAGACTAACTAGTGGCAAATTCAACGAGGCATCTACAGTTCAATTTTTCTCACACATTAATCCAATATGTTTGCTGCGCGTGAGTCAGATAGGTCTATGGCGTAGTGAAAGCGTATTCGCTTGGCAATTGTGATGGGCTCGATCTCAATTTCTGTCGCAGGCGAAACAATGTGGAAGAATGGTAATAGTCGGAAAACTCAAAAATTTTTTATTGAAAAACAAGCTTTCGCCAATGCTGTCTCACAACTTTGTGCACAATTATCGAAAAAAAAACTCTCTTGGTTAATACCAAATGGATTCACCGAATTCGAGATTTCAATTGATTGAATTCATGGAATGTGGGATTTCTATTCACATCAGTTCCTTGAAATCATATACAGATAATTAATATAATAATAAGGCAGCACGTTGGTCCAAGCCTATAGTCTTACATACATCTTGGTCAAAAACAAGCTATTCCATGGTAAATAATATCAGAGGTTTATCTTCTTTTTTGATTTATAAATGGACAAAAATAATTGTTGTTAGTCCATCCGTGAAGAGAGCTTTTCAATATGGAATTGATTATTCATAAAATAATCATTAAGAATATCTAAAAACTTCCACATTTTCGCAGTAGGTATCCACTCCAAAGGCTAATAAGGACGTTCTCAAGGACTTTCATATGCGTGTGGCAAATACAAAGAGATGCCTAGAAGGCGGTTGCGTGTGCGTGTTCCGGGATAAATTCGAAATTTATCTGTTACATTGACACATGACCACTGTTGCCCGCTCTGCTCTTTCGTTGTTGCTCGACAATGTACCCTTTTCCGTGCTCCATGCTCTCTGTTTTTGTTGCTCCTGACAGCGATACAGTGGTCCTTGTTGCGGCGATAAATTTTGTGAAAACAATTTTATAGATGCTGACTGTAACCGTTTTCACAGGACGATTACATTCTGTTGCTGTTCTTCCGTAACAGTTGCGCTCGAACACGTGCGTGATGTATTATCCTTATTAAAATGCCAGTTGACTCAGTTGCAAAGTCAAATAAATGAAAGTGTCAGTGCTAAGAACAATATGAAGACATAAAATATAGCAATATGCAGTAGTCCTTGTGGTGTTAAAATTTTTCATTGAAAGAAGTTCATTGTTGTCATACAGTAGGTAGAGATGCCATATGTCACTTAAAGTAAATATCATCCAAATTCACCTTTGAAGTCTTTTTTCACCTTACATCGAAGGACATAGTCTCAAAATCAAATTCTAATGAAAATCGTCTCAACCTTAACGAGCAATTGTTCAAAGATGAAAACTTTTAGTTCGGTGAGCGAAAATCATTGAAGGAAGCTTTTACTCTTTGGCCATAAAACAATTTTCACAAGTGAATTCATTTCTAATACTGAAAGTCATTAGGGAGAAAAACCACTGCCATTACTCAACCAGATGAACGCATGCCGTCAGTATCATCGTTTCGGTCGTCTTTTCTCCGTCAAAAGAACAAGTTTTTCGTAGGCTCTTCAAGCAGCCGACCAGCGGAAGAGGTCCTTGTTTGCCTAAGCACGAAAGCTTGTTCACAGCTACTTTTGTCCTTAGTAGAACAAAAGCTGGCCGGTACAGAAAAAGAGGACAAATGGCCAAAAAGTTTGTCTATTTTGTGGCTAATACGCTCCATAAATTTTGCCATCATCTTAAAAGCTTTCGTCACAACAAATTTATTGCCGAGAATTTTTTCAACATTTTACCTTTTCTTTCATTTTATTGCTTTTATTGAAACGCTTTCGACTGAAGGACTTTTTACAGTAGGCATTTTGATTAATAAAAATAAAACCTTTAAGAAAATCATAGAGATGACACATCAACAGCCGCATGTACTGATTCCCTACTAACGCATCACAATAAGTTTTCTCCCGCTCTCTGGAAGTAACATGATGAATGAAATGAATCACAAAGAAATCATAGCTCCGAAGCTAAATGGCACTATCTTTAGAAACAATATCTCAAGAAGCCTAATTTCCCGAAACCAGTAGAGGAAGTAAAATATGGTGAAAACGTGACTACTTTCACCATCCAATGAATCAACAACAACAAAAGAACAGATTCGTTTGTCTGGGGAGCAATGTTTACACAGATGGCAGCTGGTAAAGAAAAACTTTACTACTCGACCCCAAAATAAGTTGATGGCAATTGGCCAGTGAGGACGAACGAGAACAAATACCTCATCATTACTCATCTCAAGAATAAAAATCACTCAAATCTAAGCAGAGCTTAACTGAAATCTAATTTCTTGTGCAAGCTTTAATTAAATATCTTTTTTATCTTCGATAGGTACACTTTTGGAAGTTTTCCATGAGAGTTTTCCTTTGTTTGTTTTTTGTTTTTACAAAAATGAAAGTCGAATAGAAAATTCTGCTCATGGCAGAATGTGCAATGTGCTGTGCAATTTCCATCACAATACTTTTGATGCTCTCAGCGAAACGAAATGCAACAACATTTCGGGCGCATAAAATCCGATTTTCACGCGTCAGTCGCGTTAAGTTAAAGCCTCTTAGCGCAATTCGACGCAAGAACAATGTGTGAGTTGTCGTGTGCAATGAAAGTGAGCTACGGAAGGTGTAAAGTGGCGGGTACATACATACATTTATATGCAACAGGACTGCCAAAAGCACGGCGTAAAAAATTCTTTAAGTTTTAGTAGCTGCACGGGTTTCAGATGTTCTGAGAGCGGAGTTCTTCCATCCATCCCAGAATTTTTAAATACATTTACTTGGGACCACTTTAATATAACTTGTGTGACCATACATGGAATGTGATGGTCAGATGGCTCATAGAATACAAAGTTGAAGCCACCTCAGCCGCATATCCTATATTCCCTTGGTTAGCTTGACCGTAACGCGCATTCGAGTGAAGAGCTGCCACAAAAAGGATTTTCGGAAATTTTCAATTTTTCCATTTGAAATCGAACAAAGCGCCTCAGATTTTCATGCTTGTACCACTTAGAAATCGATTGCCTCCTCTCATCCGAAACAAACGTTTGTGATGCAATTGTGCGAAAGCCTGCAAACCTCAACCTACCACAATACAGGTGACTTTTTGATCGTACTAAATGGGAAGTGATTTATGTAAACAATAAGGGTTCGTGTGAACGGAATCCTGCGCTTTTGCGGCACACAAAATGGCTGAGCCAATTCTCCTCACATTCTCAATCGCAGTTTCGATTTGTCAGCATTCAAAAAGGATACTTTGACCGTAAACAAAAAAAAAAAAAGTTGGCAGTTATGGAACTGCCGTTGGAAGTGAAAACATAGAATGTGTATTGAAGTTTGAAATTCATAATATTTGATTTAAAATTATTAAAATCAATCTGGATTTTTACATTTAATGAGACTCAGAGAAACAATTATAGGCATGTTATATGTAAAGTATTTTATTATTTTATTATTGAAATATATTGCTGGCTGCACAAAGTTTTTAACAATTAATTACACTGCTCAACACTAAATTTTCCTTTGACTTGAAACCAACTTTTTTTTTTTGTCGTATTTGTTTCGCTGAGCAAAATATATGCTTTAAGTTTGAAAGTTAGCTCGCGTTTTTTAAATATTCGCTAAGAAAGGTTTTGCGATTTTTTGTCAATATTTTTTAGTCGTAGTTTTATCGTTCGACCGTTTCAAAAAATTTAATTCATATAAAAGAAGAGTAAATATACAGCATATCCCTCATACATATGGATGAAATCGGTTCAACAGTTTAGGAGCTATAGGGCGATAAAGGCAAAAATTTTAAGAAATTTTTAACAACTTTGTACAAAAACTTGATTTCAAGCCCATATAATTTCCGAAAAAGATTTGGTATTCAGGTTTAGGCTATCTTAAGTAAATGAGTGGATTTCTAAGAGTATTTCAAGACCCAGAAAAAGAAAATCCGGTGAGTTGTTCATATTTGAATTGGGTTTTTAGAAAAAATGAGACGAGTTTTTTTCGCCAGAAAATATTTTATATATTTTAGTTTCATTTGATTTTTCATCGTCGTCTCTATCATTATCCGAGGACACTGGAGATACAATATGTACAATACAATATGTTGCATGCCCAGTGACAATACTAAGAATCACAACGTCGAGCTTTCGTTTTCTATTAGTACCCAGCGGCCAAAGTGCTGCTTACAGAAGCGATGAACCGTCCCAGCGGCCAACAATGCCTACCGCCTACAACCGCCTACCACATGTTCAATTTCGGTGCTATGATTCGATGTGTACATAAGGGAACGTGTCCAAACTACGTGAACCATTTTTTACTACTTTTTACCCCCCTTCCCCCTTCCCCCTCGGTGCCAATCCGTAGAATAATTGAAGTGACCAATTTGTCCAAGTGTAGTACTTTCAGGACCCCCCCCCCCCCCCCCCCCTAAAAGGGTCACGTAGTTTGGACACGTTCCCTAAAAACGTTCATAGGAAAAGTGCATAGCGCATTGAGATATCCTGAGCATTTAAAAATTATATGTAAACACATTGGCATGACTATGTCGCTCCACCTCGCAGCACTCTCATGCTGAGCATATCACCGAGGCGTCCGCAATGAAAGACGCTTGGACTTGTTCACCGCCGACACTATATGCTGCTGGGAACATACATACACGCATTATTGAGCAGATATGACTCATGGCTGCCACAGTTGGCGTTTTAACGCAAAACTGACACTATATTTTACAGTCGGCGGTGTGGCTCGTTTTCATTGTATTTGGCTCTTTTTTGGCTTTATTACGCCACGACAAAAATTACTCAGTGACCAATTCAAAGCAAAAAATTTTCGGTGCAAACACTCAAAATAATTTAGATTTAGCGGACCTAATCCACATCACAAAATTTTTGTTTTACAATATACATACATATATACATGTAATATAAGTGTTGGACCCTTTTAATTCCCATTGGCTCTTTTTAAATCGCTGTGGCACTTTTATATCTTTTTAAATGGCAACCGTTTGCATACTCTCTTTGCGCTGTAGTGAGAAAGAAGATCGAATGAACTGAGAGAACCGAAGTCAAAGTGAGAAACCAAGAGCGAGTTGAATCAAATCCCAGTCAGAATATGCAATGTTTAGCTATTACTATTTTTGCAATAGTTTCTATGCGGAATTTGTCGTTCAAAATTATAATTGCGATGTCATAAAAATGAATGATAGCTATCGTAGAATTTGTTTTTAACCACTCACGAATTTTTAAAACGTAATATTTTTCCTTTGTCATCAATGAATTTCCAAAAGAAGATATTCATGGAATATCAAATTGCCGACTGGGGTGTTACGTCGACGAATCACATAAAACTTTTTAGGA
>CM035808.1:27371501-27408951 GCA_020466095.1 Chlorops oryzae
TTTTTGGTCTTTGGCAGTGGCAAAACACGATGCGGGATGCCCTAGCTGTTGACATTCATGAAAACACAAAATTACGAGGGAATTACTTTTTACATATAAAATACAAATTTTCATTCTCTTCGCATTCTCTAACCAACGTGTCGGTGCATGCATAGCTTCCAACTTACTTTCGAAATCTGTGCAACTATTTCGCTGCACTGTCAAAGTTAAAACTGTCATAGGAAAACTTAATTTCTCATATGATACGCGACGCATTTCCAAATAAACTAGTTCACAGCTGGTTTCGAAAAAGCAAGTATGATATTCCTGGCAAGGCAACCGATGAACCTCAAATCGTCGCTGTCTTTTATTCTCTTGCCAACGGTTTGGGTACACAAAATGCGGATAAGTGCAAAACATTCGCGGCCCTGGTAGACTAGAAATAACGCGAGATTGTTGATTAACAATGAATAACAGACCAAATGACAGCTGGACTGACAGAAAAAACTCTATCGTCATAAATAAAAAAAAGTCGTCCACAAATCTAATTAGGGTACCCAACAAGCAAGATAGGGAAATCTGACCAGCATTAAGTCCATTCGACCTAGTTTGGTTGAATTTTCCCTATTTTTGACCGTTTTTTTGCCTTATAAATTACCTGTCTTTAAAGTCTTTTTATTTTATTTATTTATTTATTGTAATATGAAATCGTAGAGCACAAGAGAATTATCTCTTATACAAAGCTCTACTCACGAAGGGCGACATGTGGTATGTGTGCAACATTAAAATTTAGTTAAAGAACAAATCAAAACAGAAAAACAAAAATAAAACATAAAATGATAAAGCTAATTTTTATAGTTAATTTTCTAATCTATTAAGAAAAACAATAACTCGTTTTTTGAAGTGTTGGACGCTTTCTGCACCTCGAGCATCGGATGGTAGGGAATTCCAAAGGCGAATTGTGGGGATGAAAAATTGTCTTTCGGAAATTAAAAGTTTATGTGCGAATGGGACGATTAGCTTATTTGTTCTGGCGGAACGGGTAAACCGAATGCGCTGATAGAGGTATTCTGCAGATTTTTTATATGCAATTTTGTAAAGCAGCTGTAGAGATTTCAGCTTTAGTAAATTGTTGAAGGATGTGCCGTATATAAGCCCCCTAAGCTCAGAAATATGGTCTCGTCTCTTCCTCATAAAGATAAAGCGAGTTATGTTATTGAAAAGAACATTTAGTTTGCTGTTGTAGGTAACATCACAGTTCCAAAATATTTCGGACCCATACAAAAGCATGGGCATAATATACGTTTTGCATAGTAATAGGCGAATTTTTTGTGGTGTGACTTTTTGAACATTCCAAAGAATACGAAGCATAGCGTACGCCTTTCCGATAGCAATTGCAATGTGATTCGTCCAAGTAAGAGTTTTGTTAAATACAATGCCTAGGTTCTTAGCTGAATCGACATACTGAATGACTTCTTCGTTCAACAAAACAGGAGGAAAACATAGTGTGCTCACTTTCTTTTTGGCAATGACTAGGCACTTGGATTTAGAAGGGTTAATAGAAAGGCAGTTTTGATTTGCCCAGTTGCTTATTTGTTTGAGATCATAGTTTATGTTAGTGACACATTGAGAGTCTGAACCCATTTTACAATTCGAATAAAGCTGGATGTCATCGGCGTACATATGTATTTTACAAAATTTCAATTTTGAAGGTAGATCATTGATATATAAATTAAACAGACATGGACCAAGAATAGATCCCTGAGGTACACCTCGTGAGAGGTTTAAGGTTGTAGATGTCTGATTACCTACGCACACATATTGAGACCTGTTAATTAAGTATGCCCTTATGAGATGTGTGGCATTAACTGAAAAATGAAAATTATGTAAGAGCTTATTTGCTAAGACAATATGATTAACTGAATCAAAAGCTTTGGTATGATCAAGTAATGTTAGCATCGTTATATTATTTTCGTCTAACGACTGTCGTATATCTTCAACAACATCTACCAGAGCAGTAACACAGCTACGGTTTTTAGAAAAGCCAGATTGTCTGTCAGACAAAAGGGAGTACTCATCGATGAAAGTATTGATTTGTTTGAGAATAACCTTTTCAAAAACCTTAGACAAGTACGGCAATATGGATATAGGCCGATACTCTCCGGAGGCTTTAGGAATTGGTATCACTTTGGCACGTTTCCATGAATTAGGATATGTGGATCGCATTATAATGTTATTGAAGATGCACGTGATTGTGGGCAATAATCTTGGAAGAAGGCATTTTAGAAAGATCGGACTTATTTCATCAGGGCCCACTGCATTTGATTTTACAGATAAAAAGCTCGCGAGGACGTCGCATTGGTCAACACAAGCAAAAGAAAACGAAGGGTGAATTTCAGATAAATTGTTTTCTGTGTGTGTTATGAGTGGACTAAAAGAAGTGTTCGGTAGGCTAGTAAAGTGTTGGTTTAGTTGGTCCAGGTCCAGATTAGTGGAGTAAGAATGGCGCTTGCTATTTTCTTTAATACCTAGTTCCCTAATATTGGCCCAAGTTTGTCGGCTATTAATTGCGGATCTGAATATGGCATCGTTGTACATAAATTTAGCTCTTCTTATTTCAATGAAGACCTTTTTCTTGATTTGTTTTAGCTCCATTTCTAGGGAGGGTGTTTTGTACCTTTTCCACCGTCTATAAGCGAGATCGCGTTTCTTAATAAGCGCATGAAGCTCACGATTAAACCACTGTTTAGAGACTTTGTTTGGAAAGAAAGTTTTTTCCGGGACAAATTTGTCAAAAAGTGCTTTAAGATTGGACTCTAAGAATTTCACTTGATTGTTACAGCATGGCATGTAACGAATGAGATTCCAGTCAATATAACCGATTTCAGCATCTAATGATCGGTAATCAATATTTTTAAAATCTCTATATTTTATACAGATCGGGGCATTAACGAACTGGAAATCGTAAGTCATGAATATAAGGTCATGTCTGGAAAATTGATACGCAGACAATTGGTCATAAATTAGCACTTTTGAGTCCGAATCAACGAGGAACAAGTCTAATAGAGAATTGTTTGTGTTTGAAAAGTGTGTTGGAGTTGATCTATTAACCACGGAAAGCCCGAGAGCAGTTAAGTTGTGTGTAAGGCTGTAATCTTCCAAAATATTACAATTGAAGTCGCCCGCAATTAAAATATTGGGATATATGGAAGCAATATTTTCTAAGCAATCCGTCAACGGGTTTATTTCAACGCTACGATGTGGCCTATAGACGCAGCCAAGCAAAAGTTTCTCACTCTGATTTTTTATCTCAAGAAATATGAATTCACTACTACAAAGCGGTGGAGACTTGGCCACTACCTTCCCTGAAATTCCAGATCTTAAGTAGATTGCAACACCGCCACCACGAGATTCGCGATCGACTCGAAAAAGATTATAGCCACTAATGTTTATAAACGCGTCCGGTAGGGATTTCATAAACCAAGTTTCAGAGATACAAATTGCATCTACATGCGAATTCTCGAAATTGTTTTTAAATTCATCTATTTTTTTAATTACACTTTGTGCATTGATGTGACAGACTTTAAGCCCTTTCTTTTGAAGCGAAAGAATTCTAAGTAAAGAATTGAAATAGCCTTTGGAATTCGAGTGAATATCATGAGATCTGCTGCTCATAATGATGCATATATAAATAAAAACAAAAACAACAGAACGTCCAACACAGAGAAAAAACTACTTACACAAAGATTACAAAAATTAATTAAATTTAAAACATAATTTGGGGAGTTATTTCTCGATAGATCGCAACAATAATAACTTAAAACATAATATTTTAAACCATCGAACAATGAAATACTTAGAACTAGACTTAGCACGCTAAGATAAATAAATATAGAAACATAAAACGCAAAATTATTACATGAGAAGCTTCTTATTGAGAAATGAATGTTCATAATGCAGAATGTAGAGTGAACAATTGTAACAAATATTATGAACTGCATCAGTATATGTTTTTCGTTTTTTATAATTTTATTGTTGTTGGTGACGAAAAAGGCCTATATCGTTAGCTCTTATATCGTTAGCTCTTAAATTTGTGCTATTTGTGGACCTAATCAACTCTTGACAGGCATCAAGAGAACGTATGCACTTTGGCTGAGACATCGGAGAGAGTTTTACAAAAACTAAACCTCGTCGCGTAAATACACCAGACAGCAGTTTTTGTTTTTTTAAGTAAAGAGCATGCTTAAAAATTTCGTGATTTTCTCTGGTCAAATTCTCATTTACGTAGAAAGCAATGCTTGATGTAATTCCAATGATATGCAGTTGTAACGGTTCCTTTTTGTTTCGTCGGTATGCAGAGAGATTCGCCAAAATATGGTTGCGCTCGTATGATGAGCTAAGAGTAGCTACTATATCACGATCAACTCTTTGCGGAGATTTGCTTGGAATGCGATGAATTTTTAAGATGCTTGGTGGAGGAACGTTGATAGCTTGACACAATTTGGAGAAAATTGCGCACAGATCTTCGCCCTCTTCGTAGGGTATTCCATGAATCCTTAGGTCTTTTGACACGGCAACATTTTCAAGCATAGACACACGATCCCGAAGAGTATTCACCTCGCCCTTAACAGATCCAACATCAGCTTGTTGATTTTCGAGCAGGGAAATGCGTTCATTTATTTTGGAAAATTCATTATGAAAATCGCTCATTTTACTGTCGATGAAACTGAAAATTTTACTCTCAGATGACTGGAGCTGCTGAGCGAATAACTCATTTTGTTGTTGGAAGCGTAGGTCAAGCAGCTTAAGCAAGCGAGGCGTAGAGCCATATTCAGAGAGTTTAGCTGAACTTTTTCCCGGTGCATTAAGAGCAGCATTGAAGGTGCGATTAACTGGAGTATTCATAATGCTTCTCTTATATTGTATCACGTTTATTGTTGGACAAAGAATTTTATTTATTTTTTCGCAAAATTTATTAACACAGGAATAGAACTTTTTCCACGAGCAATCTTTTAAGAACGAAATTAAATTGATTAACTCTGAGACTATAGTTTCAGGTGGCAAAGAGCTCGTATAATTTATTAATGTTTTAAGAATTAATCACTTTAGAGTTAGATTATATCGAATATTTTGCGGAGCACTTATTTCCACGTCCGGCTCTCACGAGAGTCAAAATGTATTCTTTTTCAAGGTAGAAATTACTTAAATTCTACCTTTGCGATGCCTTCAAAGTCATTTCAACTTTTAATAAAATTTTTGGTTGAAAAAATGTTAAAAATGCCCTCCTTAATGCCTTAGAAGTGACTTGACTTTGATTTCGAAATTATCTGAAGTTTTTAAGGCATATAAACCAAATTTTTACCTTAAATTCAAGTATCAAGTCCGTTTTACTTTAAAGGCTATATTAAGGCAAAAATTGACTTATTTTATTGGATACTTCAACGTATAAGTCGAGTAGTCTTGATTTTTCGACCTTAAAGTCAAATTGTCGATTAGGACGAAATAAGTCAAACTAAAAAAATCATATGCCCTGTTCTGCCCTATATTTGCCCAATTCATAAGAGCGTGAATGTTTTCGATCTAACGTAGCGCCAAAGAGCATGATGCTCTCAGCTCTCACTGCGCAAATGACGTCACGTCAGAACTTCTCATATGACGCTGATGTTGTTTTGAGTGTAACTCAAGCCAATTTTTTGTGTTTTATTTATGTTTATTTTTATGTACAAATGCAGTAAATTTGTGTTTTATTTCAAATATTTAAAATTACAATAAGGGTCCTCATGGAACGCAGCTACACCGTGTAAACTGAGAAAAGTTAATAAAACTGTCAAATTTTGTATGAAATTTTGACTTTTTTACTTACTTAACTCAGTTTACACGGTGTAAATGTTTTGCATGAGACCCCTTAATGTTTTTCTTTTTTGAAAATAGTAGGTAATGTTTTCAATATTTTTCTATAGAGTAAAAAAGACATATGGTTAGCTTAATATAGATGAATTTCGTAGATGGTCATATCATATACAGGCATGCTCTAGAATCTGAATTCATTTCGACTAAAAATTCAATTTGAAATGAAAATTTTTGAAATTACTTTTAAACCCAGTTTTAGGGTTAAAATGGTTTTTTAAGATTAATTTTTTTCTTTTTTAAAAAAAGTAAAATAAAATTTTCAATTATTTTTTTTTGTAAAAAGAAAATGGTTAGCCCTTTTTTATATTAAGTTATATTTAAGATGCCCCTGTCTGTTCATTTTCCGCTTTTCTTTGAAGAAATAATTTATTATTTTAAAGAAAAAAGTTTTTTATGAAATTAAAATTAAACCCATTTTTACCGGGACCAAAACTGATTTTTAAACTCCTAAAAAAACAAAAAAAAATTTTTTTTAAATCGTTATTTCTTAAACAAAATGCATTTACGTTTTTTTTGGGTTTTTAATTTTTGCTCGGTTGTTTTATTTTCCGCTGTTGTTTAAAAATTACTTTTTAAAAAAAGTTAAAAGTTTTGGGGAAAAGTTTTTTTAATATTTATTTTCCAAACTAAAAAAATAAAAGTGTTGCACCTTTTGTTTAACTCCAAAATAAAAAAAAAAAAAAGTTTTAATTAATGAAGAAAAAACTAGAAAAAAGGTACCCATTTTTTCCTTTTGGAAATTTTGGGTTTTTAAATTTTTTTCGGAATAAAAGGGATTTAAACAAAACCCGTTAGGTAAAGTTTAAAAAAAGTTAACCTTTTGGTAAAAATAAATAAAAAGGCCTGAAAGGTACTTTAAAAATTTAATTCATTTATCAAAAAATAAAAAAATTACTTGTAAGTTTAAAATATTTAAAAATTAAAAACAAATTTCTAATTTACCATTTGGAAGAAAACAAATATTGACTTTTTCCATGACGTTCGCCATTTTTTCTATTTCGTTTAAATTCTTCCCAATTTGTTTGTTGAAAAAAAATTTTTTAAAATAAAATTTTCTTTTACATTTAAAGGCCCAAAAACGAATTGCGAAATTTTCCCTAAATCCTCAATAATTTGGAGAATAAAATTTTTTCCTAAAAAAATTTTAACCAAAAACATAAGTATTGTGAAAAATTGCGTTAAATAATATTTAAGTAAGAAATTATTATAAACTTTTCCTTTTTTTAAACTTAAATTTAATTCAAAATTTAGGTGAAAATTTCGTAATTTGACCCTTTTGTTCATATTATTTTTGGTCAATGTTTTAACTTCTTTCCAAATTCTTTTTCCCTATTATTTGCCAATCCTTCCATTTTTCCCCATTTGAAAAATAATAAATTTTCTTTATTTTCATAAAAAAATGGCCCTTAAAATCGAATCGATTATTTTCACCTATTTTTTAGTTGGGCCAAAATAAAATATTAATTTGGTTTTATGAAATCGAAAAATTTTTCCATAAATTTTTTATTTTCTTTTTTTAAAATAAAATAAAATTTTCCTAAAATTTTCATTCTTTCATTTTGACAAAGGGAAATTTACATTTTTAAATAGGGGAAAAATTTTTAAACAAACTTCCTTTGACCAATATTAGAACATGTTAAATCAATTACGTCCATACGGGTGAAAATTTCGAATTCCTCCTTTAATTCTATCGTTGATATTAGGTGAACTACATTCTTAATCCCATTTACTTGTAACAACTAAATGTCTTAATAGCCCTATGTATTACGACCATGACTTCCAGTGTCTATTCCCACTTTGCAAAAACTCCGTCGAATGTTGCAACAGTATTTTGCTTTATTTGTCTCAAAAAATAGTGTGCCCTTAAACGCATCGCAACGACTTATTTTCGACGTTTTTGATCAAGACGGGTAGTCCTATAAAAGGAATATACCTATTCATGAAGTACTAAATGATTTGAAATCGAAAATAATTTTCATACGCGACTAAAAAATACTATTTCATTCTAGTATTCTGATTGAACAAGTGGAAAGTATGCATTTTCCGTACAAACTCTGGACTCATAACGTTTTTGTTGAGGCAAAAGAAGTGGAAACCCTTTGATGGAACATTTAAATAGGGGTGAGAAAGTTTTTCAGTACAAGAGGCGCTTCTAGCAAGTATTGAACACATTATCCAGAATGCCACTGGTTAGCAAAATCGAAATCATAAGTGCTTTACCGTGGAGCATTAACATTCGCAAAATATGTCACACATTAAAACTTTCCATTTTTCTTCAAGGGTTAAAGCATTTTCATCTGAAGGCTTGTGTCCTACAGCTCAACACAAGCATTGAATGGCACTTGCAACGATGTTTTGGACGCTAAAGCTGTTTACGATCATTGTTTCCAGATTGTTAGCCTATTTTGAAGCACTCCATTGTCTCTCAGACGTGGCATACGAAGCCGAGCTTGCTTGTTTCTAATAATTGGCCCAACTCTTTGGCATAGCAGCATTAAGAAATAGAATCTACGTTTGGTACATATTCAAGACGAAGATAGTGGAAATATCCATCCAAGCGTATAAGCAATTCTGGTAAGAAATTAAATAATTTTGTAAAAGTTTTTAATTCGTGGGAAGCGCCTCTAGAAACATACCTATATTCTATAAAAAGATTCTGCGAACACGACAGTGGATACTTGGCAAATTCAACGACTCTCGATTAATTTTTCTGCACTCATTAACAATTGGTTGCTAAGACCGTAAAAGATGGAAATGCGAAAAAGCTTTCGCTTGGCAATCTTGATTCGGCTAATTTCTATGCAGCAAATCAATGGAAGAGGTAAAGTGGAGAAATCAAAATTTTTCAGAAAAGACAAGCTTTCGCCAAGCTGTCTCACAACTTTGTGCACAATTATGAAACCAAAAAGCTTCCTTGGTTAATAGCATAAGATTCACCGAATTCGAATTCAATAATTGAATTCAGCATGTGTGAGATTTTCTATTCACTATCAGTTCCTGAAAAATCATGATACAGATAAATTTAGCAGCACGTTTGTCACAATATAGGTTAATACATCTTGTCAAAACAAGCTTTTCCATGGAAATAATATCAGAGGTTTAACTGATTTAATGGACGAAAATGATGTTGTTAGACCGTGAAGCAGACTTTTAATCATAATTGTTATCAAAAATAATTTGAGAAATATTTACTTCACATTTTGCAGTAGGCTATCACTCACAAATGGTTATATAAGGACGTTCGGACTTCATTGGTGGAGCAAATACAATGAGTATGCTAGAAGTGGTTGCTTCGTTTCCGGATAAATATCGAAATTTATCTGTTACATTGACACATGACCTACTGTTTCCGCTTGCTCTATCGTGTGCTCGACAATGTACTTTTGTACATGCTTGTTTTTGTTAAAAGCTGCCTCTAGCGATAACAGTGGTCATTGTAGCGCGATATATTTTGTAGGAAAACAGATTTTACTAGTACTGCGACTGAGACCGTTTTCACAGGTAAACATTCTAGTTGCTGTTCAAATTCTAACAGGGCACGACAGTTCAATTTTATCAATAAAGACACATTATATTTCCAATATGTAAATTTATCTGCCGCGTTGATAAGCAGATAGTGTTCAGGCATATGAAAAGCTTTTCAAAAAGCAAATTGTGTACATTTTTATGTTGGAAAATCTAGCTCAATTTTGTTTGCAGGGAGCTTGTAGAAGAATTAGCATAGCAAAGAGAAAATTTTCACTACATTTTACAATTTTTTATATGAAAAACAAGCCGCTGAATGTGAATACTTTTGGACATACGAAAAACACAATTTTTCTCTTGTTAATACTTCACAAGGATCACCAGCAATAAGAATTGTCAAAATGTGATTAATTCATGGAAATATGGGATTCTATTACATCGTTCCGATTGCAAAAGAGTCATAGAATGCACAAAAAAATTTAAACATTTGATTGGTCCAAAGAACTCATAGTCCACAATAAGTCAAAAAAACTCTAGAGCCGAATTCCATGGTAAATGCACAAATATCGAGTTTGAACGTTTTTGATTGATAAATGGCACAGAAAGTAATTGTTGTTAGGTCCATCCGGTGAAGAGAGCTTTTCAATATGGAATTGATTATTCATAAAATAATCATAAAATATCTAAAAACTTCCACATTTTCGCATAGGTATCCACTCAAAAGGCTAATAAGGACGTTCTCAAGGACTTTCATATGCGTGTGGCAAATACAAAGAGATGCCTAGAAGGTGGTTGCGTGTGCGTGTTCCGGGATAAATTCGAAATTTATCTGTTACATTGACACATGACCACTGTTGCCCGCTCTGCTCTTTCGTTTTGCTCGACAATGTACCCTTTTCCGTGCTCCATGCTCTCTGTTTTTGTTGCTCCTGACAGCGATACAGTGGTCCTTGTTGCGGCGATAAATTTTGTGAAAAATTTTATAGATGCTGACTGTAACCGTTTCACAGGACGATTACATTCTGTTGCTGTTCTTCCGTAACAGTTGCGCTCGAACACGTGCGTTTGTTGTATTATTCCTTATTAAAATGCCAGTTGACTCAGTTGCAAAGTCAAATAAATGAAAGTGTCAGTGCTAAGAACAATATGAAGACATAAAATATAGCAATATGCAGTAGTCCTTGTGGTGTTAAAATTTTTCATTGAAAGAAGTTCATTGTTGTCATACAGGAGGTAGAGATGTCATATGCCACTTAAAGTAAAAATCATCCAAATTCACCTTTGAAGTCTTTTTTCACCTTACATCGAAGGACATAGTCTCAAAATCAAATTCTAATGAAAATCGTCTCAACCTTAACGAGCAATCGTTCAAAGATGAAAACTTTTAGTTTGGTGAGCGAAAATCTTTGAAGGAAGCTTTTACTCTTTGGCCATAAAACAATTTTCACAAGTGAATTCATTTCTAATAGTGAAAGTCATTAGGGAGAAAAACCACTGCCATTACTCAACCAGATGAACGCATGCCGTCAGTATCATCGTTTCGGTCGTCTTTTCTCCGTCAAAAGAACAAGTTTTTCGTAGGCTCTTCAAGCAGCCGACCAGCGGAAGAGGTCCTTGTTTGCCTAAGCATGAAAGCTTGTTCACAGCTACTTTTGTCCTTAGTAGAACAAAAGCTGGCCGGTACAGAAAAAGAGGACAAATGACCAAAAAGTTTGTCTATTTTGTGGCTAATACGCTCCATAAATTTTGCCATCATCTTAAAAGCTTTCGTCACAACAAATTTATTGCCGAGAATTTTTTCAACATTTTACCTTTTCTTTTCTTTCATTTTATTGCTTTTATTGAAACGCTTTCGACTGAAGGACTTTTTACAGTAGGCATTTTGATTAATAAAAATAAAACCTTTAAGAAAATCATACAGATGACACATCAACAGCCGCATGTACTGATTCCCTAGTAACGCATCACAATAAGTTTTCTCCCGCTCTCTGGAAGTAACATGATGAATGAAATGAATCACAAAGAAATCATAGCTCCGAAGCTAAATGGCACTATCTTTAGAAACAATATCTCAAGAAGCCTAATTTCCCGAAACCAGTAGAGGAAGTAAAATATGGTGAAAACGTGACTACTTTCACCATCCAATGAATCAACAACAACAAAAGAACAGATTCATTTGTCTGGGGAGCAATGTTTACACAGATGGCAGCTGGTAAAGAAGAAACTTTACTCGACCCCAAAATAAGTTGATGGCAATTGGCCAGTGAGGATGAACGAGAACAAATACCTCATCATTACTCATCTCAAGAATAAAAATTACTCAAATCTAAGCAGAGCTTAACTGAAATCTAATTTCTTGTGCAAGGCTTTAATTAAATATCTTTTTTATCTTCGATAGGTACACTTTTGGAAGTTTTCCATGAGAGTTTTCCTTTGTTTGTTTTTTGTTTTTACAAAAATGAAAGTCGAATAGAAAATTCTGCTCATGGCAGAATGTGCAATGTGCTGTGCAATTTCCATCACAATACTTTGATGCTCTCAGCGAAACGAAATGCAACAACATTTCGGGCGCATAAAATCCGATTTTCACGCGTCAGTCGCGTTAAGTTAAGCCTCTTAGCGCAATTCGACGCAAGAACAATGTGTGAGTTGTCGTGTGCAATGAAAGTGAGCTACGGAAGGTGTAAAGTGGCAGGTATATACATTTATATGCAACAGGAACTGCCAAAAGCACGGCGTTAAAAATTCTTCAAGTTTTAGCTGCACGGGTTTCAGATGTTCTGAGAGCGGAGTTCTTCCATCCATCCCAGAATTTTTAAATACATTTACTTGGGACCACTTTAATATAACTTGTGTGACCATACATGGAATGTGATGGTCAGATGGCTCATAGAATACAAAGTTGAAGCCACCTCAGCCGAATATCCTATATTCCCTTGGTTAGCTTGACCGTAACACGCATTCGAGTGAAGAGCTGCCACAAAAAGGATTTTCGGAAATTTTCAATTTTCCATTTGAAATCGAACAAAGCGCCTCAGATTTTCATGCTTGTACCACTTAGAAATCGATTGCCCCCGGCTCATCCGAAACAAACGTTTGTGATGCAATTGTGCGAAAGCCTGCAAACCTCAACATACCACAATACAGGTGACTTTTTGATCGTACTAAATGGGAAGTGATTTATGTAAACAATAAGGGTTCGTGTGAACGGAAGTCCTGCGCTTTTGCGGCACACAAAATGGCTGAGCCAATTCTCCTCACATTCTCAATCGCAGTTTCGATTTGTCAGCATTCAAAAAGGATACTTTGACCGTAAACAAAAAAAAAAAAATTATATTCTATGGAAGTTCAAATTGGTAATTTTCTAGATAAGAAATTTTTCGTTTTCTCGTTTCATAAAATCAAGAAAATGCATGGATTATTTTCCACACATTAAATTCACCCAAATTTTTGGCCTTCTTTGCACTTTTAAAGCTTTATCAAGACAGAGTTTTATGTCAATGACTTCAAATAAAATTCATCTACAATTTAGAACTCGAGTCTTCTTGAACACAGATGTTGTGAAGATTACCATAAAAAAAGCAATCATACATTTACTTTACAAGTTTCTTCCATTGAAAGAAGCGTTTTTCAAGAAATATGAAATTTCATAAAAATTTTAGGTGGCTTCCTTTATTGAGAACAGCACACAATTAAGCTTCTAGTCCTAATGAACCCCACATTATTTAACCCATCTAGGCTACCAACAAATTTAATGAACAATAAATAGGTACACTTTCCCGCGTCGGTCTTTGGAATTAGTGCACAAACGAAGTGAAAGAACCACAAAAGAAGTCACAAAAGATTTTCCAGGACCTAAAATGTTATGCTTTCGATAATTTTCTTTGAAAAGTTCAGTTTTCTTGTTCCTCGAACAGAAATCCTGATGCTTTTATTTTAATTTTTTTCTCTCTCTTCTACCATTTTTCTTTGAAGCTTTGCTTTGGTTTTCGTTTTCGACTCGCCAGTCAAAAGGGATTGTGCCCAAAAGAGACTTAAAATTGAATATTACAAACCAGCATAGTAGACCACCCTATTCTTAGATTATGACGGTCAAGAGTTGCGGCTCTCATGTTTGTTTTTTTTCTTCATCTTATTTCTTTTTTGTAAGTGGCCGCCAGCAAAACCCTTCCTCTATATTTACTTGAGGTTTAAGCAAAATTTGAGCATTTGCTTTTCGCCGGTCCTTCATGGGCCATTAAGTTATCACTCCCTAAACCGGGTAGAGTTGTAAGAAGGAGTGATGAAAACTTCTTATTAGACTTGAAATGAATTATATTGAGAAAATAAACGAAGAGAAAAACATCAAGTAGGAAATAAAGAAAATGGTATGAAAAGTTTGATACTAATATTATTATTAACAAAATATTTCCAAAAGGCGGTATATTTTGTGTTATGAAACGATTTTGTACCTAAGACTTTTAAACGTACGATATATGTATATGTTTAAGTCTTTCCAAACCACTGCCTCTTTATAAAGAAAACTCGTTTAAAAAAAAGTGTAAGCCTGCACGCATTCACACCCAAAAAACGTGCTTGAAGAAAAACTTCCACAGAAATTTATTTGGATTTATTATTAAAAAAGTTGGAATCACCTCGAGGACTTTGCACGTCTACCTTCATTCGTGAATCCATATAATGTGGCTGTGGCTTAAAGAGAGCAAAAACATTACCCAATATACATATACATTGGCTTTTAAAGAAAACTATGTGCTTGAACTTGTGGATTGCGGAGCATGTAAGATGCCATGGACTCAATGTGGAAGGCAGAATATCCTGCTGTTTTCTTAACCTAAGCCCTCGTATTTACGAAGATCTCCAAAATCCTGAATTTGCAATTTTATGAAAACTTTCATATATAAATTAAGATTTGTGATGTTATATGTATTGAGAATAAGAGTCGTAACTGTCGTAAGGAATTTCTTAACATACCATTTATGTTTTTTTTTGTTTTTTTTTTTTTTTTGCAGCGCCAAGACCATCTGTTGCTGTAGTTAGACAAAAAAATAAATATATGTAGGAATATATTTAAATACATATATATATATATTCATAATGTGAATCATTCACCATTTTATAAGACAAAGAAATTTAAAGAAGGTAAAAAAAATCGCATAGCAATTTGTTACGCCAAAAACTGTTTTCAATATCCTTCTTCCTACATTTGAATTAACACCAACTAAGCGAAGAGAATATAACTTTCGTGTTCAATAGCAAAACTAAGAGAAACTTGACTAAATGTACTAAAAAGAGAAGCGCAAAGTGTGGACTGCTAACTTCAATTGCTCTTAAAGTCTTCTACGTAAGAAGTACAACAAAAATGTTGAGAAGAGTGAACGCAAAGTATCTGTGCCAATCAATTCTTTGAACTCGCTGTTCTTCATTAATTAGCCATAAATAAAACTTCCTTGCCTATGGACTTAATGTTTTCCCGCCTCAGGGTTATAATTATAAGAAGCTCAACATTTTTTAAGAAGCTCTCGTTCAATAAAAAATAGACCGGAAAGTACATAATTAATTACACGACTGCAAGCTTTGTAGATAGAAAGTAAGAAAGAACTGCCTTGAAAAGGATGAAAATTAGTAGATGACTCCTGAGACCGGAACAAAAACAGTTTTATAAAGAAAATTCCTATTCGGCGAACGAGACGAATAGGCGAATATAGAAATGTGGAGGAAAAATCAACGTCTTAATAAGGCACTATAACTAATATAAATTAATTTATCTATTTAAAAACAAAACCAAAATATCTCAATAAAAACATTTTCAATGACCATTTCCATCCACGAAGCAAAAACGAAAAATAAAAAAAATTCGAAATCAAATCATATAAAATACTTTAAGACAAGAAATGAATTAAAGTTCCACTTTATCGCATATATTTACCCGATGTAAACACACAGTAACGAATGCCTTCGGGGTTACAAATGTACTTTTCATGCCTCTGGCAGATTTACGGCCTTGATTTGCCACTCGGCTAGCCAAGTTTTAGGTTCTTTATTGGTCGTAAAAAAGGAAAGGAAAGAGTTGATGGGATTTTAACTAGACGGATTAATGACCTTTTCATGTGCGTCGTTGCTATAATAATTTAAGCTATGGAAAATATTGAAGGACGCCGTTTTAGGAGACTTAAATCGAAAAGGGGTTCTCAACGTTGAATGGTATTATTACAAACGAGGAACATTCAAAGCGTTAATCTCTGTTCAATTTAAAGTTTAGCCATTTTCATACCACAAATTGTCCTTAATGTGTATCCGAATAAGGCTTTTCAGGATATTAGACGATTAAAAAGAATTTTAGATCAAAAGAATGGAAAAAAAAGTATAGCTTTTTAATGGCCCATTGGAGGATCGAGCGACTACCTTCGCGTTATTAGCACGACGCTCTAATCAACTGAGGATATATAAGTTGTAAGGATCATTTGGAAAATGATTGTTTTTATACAACAATAATTTTTTTTAACAAGTTCCTATAACAATTACAACGGTACTTTATCTGACGGTCACGGTTCAGAGCGTCAATCGAAATAATTAGTCGATTAAAAAGTGTCACTCGAATTTAAGGGTCGTAATCTTCGACTCGGTGAAAGAACTTCGACAGTTAAAATTTTCGAATATATTCCTTTAGCCTTCGTGCCAGTTTAACTGAATCAAATACGTTTGCTATATTTGAATTTTTCAAAAGTGTTTATATAAAAATAATAAGCCTGGCTAAAATTCCCCTGAAGATTATCATTTCAAAATTTGAACCTTCAAAACATTTAAGCATGTTGAAGACTATGGGGCTAAAAGTTTTAAAAAAAAATTACTTTACTTCATAAAAAAAAAGATTGACTATTTCATTCTGGCCTATTTGGTAATCTTTCTTATCGAGTTTGGCTATGAAATAATAACTCTTTTTCGGATACGAATCCATACGTCCATCTGCCAAAAAAATGTTGATTGCTTATTGGCTTCTTTTGTAATATATCGACCCCTTTTCGCGGCCCTATAGTATGTAACAAAAACTAAATTTTACAGGAGAAAATTTTTTCTACTATTCTTTGCATATTCGACTGAAACTAATTCCGCATTATCTCCATAGCTACAGTTCTAAAGGTTAGAATGTTTTGCCACGCGATGGGTTGAAGCCACTGCAACGAATTTCCATCAAAAAGTCAATTTCGTACAAAATGTAGCATACGATTATTTTGTGATAAGTAGTCGATATCATGCCGTTAAGGGCAGAAACACATTTTGTATTTTTTAATATGGAAATATTTAATCAGAAACAGTAGCAAAGCGCGGAAGTCTCTTTAAACTCTCCTACTCTGAGTTTTACAGATTTAGAGAAATGGGTCATATTTATTTTTTCTTCTGATTTTCAAACGACATAGATTTAAGTAAGGATTCGGCGTTTGGATTCCTGTAAGCTCCATTCAAAGATTCGTAAATGCTTGGCTTTTAAAGTGTAAGTGCATAAAGGAGCACTCCCCCGTTTCGGAAATCCGTTCTCTCCAAACAATCTAGAACGTTTTAAATAAATGCATGCCACAAAGTCTAAAGAAGGAGCTTAAGATTTGCTGAAAGCCAAAAACTAACATAAATCTTCAAAGGAGAAATAAAGTAAGAAATGCATAAATCTTAACATTTCCTGGGTTGAAGTATAGAAAACTTAAACATTTCTGCTCCTTTCGAAGAAAATTTTGATTACGCTTGCGAGGGAGCAAAGAAGTAAGCAAAAAGAACAAAAATAAACAATCAAAGCCAGTCGATGCAAGCTGCTTTCATGTTTTATTCATTTCATCATTTTTAAGATACAACTCCAATCTCGAATCAAACATGACTTCGCTTTTAAGCCCTACTAAGTTTGATGCACTGCATCCAGTATAAGTCGAAATAACGAAAATATGTGGAACGGCAGTAAGGCAGATAAAAATTGTTAAAAATTCCGACCTGCTTTAAGTCGTACAACTTGCAGTAACGTGTGCGCTCTACTGCAGGATGTGCCAACAAATCATTAAGTGTTTGGCCAGAGTAAGGAATTCAAAGCAATTTTTTCCATTGCTCATCCAAAAATTTCCTTCACAAATGTTGCATTTCAGAAGATAAGCCGTTCATGGTGCAAAAGTTATTGTTTTTGGGTGGAAGCGTATTCAACTAATTGGATTATGGGATTAACGAAATCCTTTTCTTCCATAACGAGTCTCTGTGAATTTGATTTTATTTATTCGAAATCGAGTGTCTTGGTTCTTTGAAAGATTCGCTAGTCTGAGTGTGCCGGATGGTAGAATTTTTGACTTCCTTCTTGCAACATCATTGGCTTTTTAGAAAATAAATATCTGCAAGCGGAAGATAACACTTCAAGCCTGAAGAAGGCTATTTTGCATCAATAGACAAAAGTAGAAAATATCTCCAAGAACGGGAATTATTTTTACTGTTGCGATTTCCAATTAAATTGCTATGCAACGTGTGTCTACCTGTTAGGAGACTTTTCATACCTCATTCACATATTCTCTTTACTTATTCTCATCCACAGTAAGGATGATTTATCCTGAGCGAACACAGATATGGTACTTATTGTTTGCCCTGGGGGCCTGGAGCTTTAAGCTGATTTGAAGCCAATTGCAAATCAAAATATTTCAGAGAATCGGAAAAGCGTAAAATGATTTTATTCATTTTATAATTCTAATTCCAAATGCCAAAAATCATTTTCTCGCCAATTGACATAAGAAGCATTAAGTAGAGTTTAAACCAGGTTTACTATTTATATATGTAAATTTTTTAAAATTCAAATCAATCAAAGGCATTTCATTGAGTTAAATTGCCATGAAGACTGAAAGATTATATGAATGTGTTTCAAAATTTCAACTTTCGAAGTTCTTAAACCGGGTTGAAGACTACGACCTTGAGAATCATCAAAGAATATTGTGAAAACGTTCAATTTTGTTTGAAAAGGATTTCTTAAGAATTAAAGCTGATTACTATTTAAATGACAATTCGAAGAAAGTTTATGCTTTTAAAGGATATTTATAATAATATATATATAATTTTATGGATATCTCTTGTCAGATTTGTAGTTTTTATAATGCAAAGGAAGACGGCTTTTTAAATGAAAGAACTTTTGAAAGATACATCTTTGCTACATGTTTTGTATATCATAATTCGGCAACTATAGCCTTGGCATTTAATGTACTTCCGAAAGCTTTATCTTCATACACTTGCCTTAAAACATTAAAACGAGACAAGGAGATTAGACACTTCTAATTGACCTCAAGAGTGAAGGAGAGTCACGTCCCATTCTAGAAAATTTTCGTTCGATTCATCTTTCGTCAGATTCAATTAAGCTACAGAATTTCAACTCAAACTACTTAATTAATTTTTTCTTTTTTAAGTGGTTCACAATTTTGAATTCCCCGAAGCGGCTTTGAAGTTTCGTCATTTATCAAATGCGTTTTTATTTTTTCATAATAAAGAAAAATTAAAAATCGGAGTAAAGTGGCTACAAATACTTCAGCATCTATGACCACAAAAAAGAAATTTGTTCAGTTTCGCTCTATCAGCAATCGGAGGCTGCCACTTTGCCATACTGGTGCCCGTGGCGACGTGGCTTGAAGGAATGCGAAAAGAAAACTTTTGTAGAAGAAAAATTAATCTTCACCATAATGAGGGCAAATGTGGAAGAAAAAAAGAATTTTAAAGCTTTTTTAAAAAAAATTTTTTTTTACTTAAAACTTATTATTTTACCTCATAGTCTTCTTCTTACATTTCCACAACTGCTGGAGAAAAAAAAAACCAAGTTGAGATATATTTTATTTTCCTTTCATGGGTTTAACAACTTTTCTGGAATTCAAAACTTCTGCTGATGATGGAAATATTGCACTGTAAAAACATACCTTATTAGACTCTCAGAGTAGTTTTCACGGAACGTAATTTATTAAAAACCCTTAAAACTTTGGTAAGAAATAACATCCATAAGACGATGTACTTTTTTTTGTTGAAATATTTGTACATACCTATAGCCATTTTTAAGACTATGTTAAGACATAAAACTCATTTATCGCGCGTGTTTGCCAAAGTGTAAGAAAAAACTTTAAACACGAACGCCATTAAAAAACTATGAAACAATATCCTTTTAACTAATTTACTGAATTACCAAAACATGCTACAGCTCAGAGAAAGAAAACAAAAATAAACAACAAAAAATAGTTTAAAAGTTTTTCCGGGCAGAGAAAAATGAACTTTCTTTCGAAGTGTTCACATGGACAAGCAAGAGTGAAAAGCATTTTCATGCAAGCGCTTTTAGTGATGTTCTGTTATCCTTACCACCATCAGGCACGAAGGTTGTTTTGAGGATTTTTTTTTCTATGTATTATTTTTTTCATGTCAAATTGAGACTCTGATTAAAAAAGTTTTCCATTCTGTTTAAATTAATTATTCAAGTATCGCTTAGAAAAACGATGGCTCATCATTTTACAGCAGTTCAGGGTGAGGATAGTTACAAGGAAGTGTGTCAGCTAGCTTTCTTTTCGATACAAATTATGCCCAAAAAAGTTTTTCCATATACCTAAATTAGAAAAAGACATGACACTCACTAGTCGTCTGCGTCTGGTCGAGCCCGCAAGAAGCCTTTATAAAAGCGAATGAAATGGTAAGCCAAAATTTTCTCGTACAAGCAAATTGACTTCCTCACAAGCAAACTTACATACATCTCCCAAGCACCCTGTTGTGCACATACGCAGATAGTGACAAATTTATTTCGGCATGGGTTTTGGGCTATACAAATCTGCGGCTCGTGTTGCTTTGCTATTCCTCTCATTTCGGAGGGATTTCGAACCACAGAAAACCAACCCCTCCTGCGTACGTCACTGCATGGTAGTCCTTTTTTTTGAAAAATTTCCATAAATAAAATGTGAAAAAAAGCAAAAGAAACCCCAAGGGGCTTCACCATAGAAAATATTCATCTTTTAACTTGCTGGCAGCCTCTAGAGAAGCCTGCAAAAAATGTTGAGAAGAAAGAGTAAGTCTCGGTGTACACTATCGACAATCAACTATCGATTGTTGATTTTTTATGCAGGCAAGAATATTTATCAATATCGGAAGGGACATGATGTTCAATCTAACATATCAATCCCACAAAGTTGCTCTCCGTTGCGGTGGTTCGAGTGTTAGACTTGCGGTCTTTATTTCAAAAGATTAAAGCGAAACTTAATAGGTAACTTCGATTGCAAAAAAAAAAAAAAAAATAACAAAGACTGAAAGCAGGCACATTCCATCATGTATTCTTGCCAAATAATCATCCGATGTTATCCGAAACACCCTCAAGGTTAAGTAATTTATTGCCTGTTAGCCACCATTTGTTTAAATATCGGCAAAAGTTTTGGGGGAGGACATTTTTGTCTCCTTTCGCATTCATAGTGTTTGTCTGGTAACACTTATCTTTTGAAGAAATAAGGATGTGCTTCAGGAACTTGTTTAGTACATCATTGCAACACATTTTCATTATTCTCTTCTTTACCGTATTGCCTTCGAAGGTGACATATGTTACCCTTTAAAGTAATATACCTGTATGCGGACTCATTTTCTAACCCTACGGGTAGCTCCAAAATAAGATAATCACACATTTTTTGAACACACTTATATGGCATGACAAAGATGCTGTCATTTCATAAATATTTACGGATACGAAGGCAGGCGGAAGTATTCCATTGTGTGATGTTTTTTTTTTTATGTAAATGTGCAAAAACTTCGAATAACAAACAAGCTTGTGCATACCGAAATAGATGAGCGTCATTAAAACGAACAGATTTGACGTTAAGTTTTAGTTTATCTGGAAATGCGAAAATATTTCAGTGGAGTTTTTTGAGGTCTTGGAGTCGTCTTAACTCTAAAAATAAAACCGTTAGGGACTTCCACTTAGAAATGCTTCCGAAGTTCCTCTTTCTCCAAATAGTAATTGTGTATGAATAGCGTGCTTAGGAAATAAATACGCTTGTTACCGTTTGTACAAGAATACATACATATGTATATGTACACGCGAATGTTAAGCATTTGTTGTTATGATTATGCCACAAGCATTGGGCACTCCCATTAAATTTACATGAGCTTACGTTGGCGGCACCCTTCAGCAACTCAAGGCTTGGAAATCGATATACCCGAAGATCAAATTAATGACCACAGTCAACACCATCATGGGTTAGGTTATTTATTGAGTCTTGTATGTGCCGTGCAAAAATTCTATTCGAAGGATATTTCGACGAATTTAAATATTTACCTTAATGTTAAAGAAGGGAATAATTTTATAAAAGATCCACTTATGCTAGAGCTTCCGATTCAGTAGTTATTTTTCTTTTTCCACAAAATAATAAAAACACTCCGTAAATTCGCAAAAAACATCACCACTCACATTTGCATATTAATAAATTCTAACTGATGTCCTCCGGTGACAAGAGGTTTTTCAATATGATAATTATAATTTAAAAATTCATATAAAGAGAAATTCAGAATTTTCGCAGAACCCACTCGAAAAGGCCAACGATCACGGCTAATAAGCACGTTCTCAAGGACTTTCATATGCGTGAGCCAAATACAAAGAGATGCCTAGAAGGCGATTGCGTGTGCGTGTTTCGGTATAAATTCGAAATTTATCTGTTACGCATTTATTATAAACCCTGCTGACACATGACCACTGTTGCCCACTCTGCTCTTCCGTTGTTGCTCGACAATGTACCCTATTCCGTGCTCCATGTTCAATGTTCAGTGTTCAATGTTGTATGTTCAATGCTCTCTGTTTTTGCTGCTCCTGACAGCGATACAGTGGTCCTTGTCGCGGCGATAAATTTTGTGAAAACAATTTTATGGATGCTGACAGTAACCGTTTTCACAGGACGATTACATTCTGTTGCTGTTCTTCCGTAACAATCCTGCCCGAACATGTGCGAGATGTATTATCCTTATTAAAATGCCAGTTGACTCTTGCGCAATCAAATAAATGAAACTGTCAGTACTAAGAACGATATGAAGACATAAAATATAGCAATTACAGTCTTTGGAGTGCTTCAATTTTTCATTTCAGCATATTTGAGCTGCCATAATTTATACAAAATTCGAGCTTGAGTGTTTCAGAAGAAAGAATCCTATCGTAGTATTTTGAAAATGCGTGAAGAAATATAAAAATCGTGAATATTTGAATAATTTATTTTCTATGTGCAATGAATACGCACTTTCAGAGGGTTTAAAGGGTAGGTAACTTTTTCCCGTTGTCCTTCAAGTCTCTTTAATTTTTTTAATTGAACTTAAATGAGACTTCATATCAATGGAAAACTTGACCCTCCGTTTTGATTTCCCCTTCGACCCAGCTAAAAAGGAAAACAAGCTTCTCATGAGAACTTCGCGCTTCCTTTCGTAGGCTTTTCAAGAAAGCAAAAAAAAAGTTGATTCTAATTAGGGGACACTCATTTTGTGTACTTAACTAGCAGACAGTCAAATAACCCATTTGGGACACTTGCTGGCAAGCTGAACTTAATGAAATGAGCGAGCTGCCGTTTTTACGTTTAGCATGTTTAGATTTAATAATATCTGCCCGGCCTTTTCAGTGCTTTTCCTTGGCACATTTGCGCATTTAGAGTGCTTCACGGCTATCTACTGACTTTTTTTTGGCCGTTTACAGGTCGCATGGGAAAAAAAGGAAAATTTTAAGTTAATAGGATTTTCATTAATAGGACAAGCAGATTTCTTGTGAAAATTCTGAATTGCCTGTGATTTTTTCGAGGCTTTGTTAATTACGTTAATCATTTTTAGATGAACTCAAGTAGATTGAGATTTTAATGGCTATTTATGTTTAGATTTCCGGATATACGTTTTTTTTTTTACTTTTTAGAACCGCAAACATCCTTAATGGAGTGAAAATAGTTCATTACTTTAAGAATGAAATTTTATAATATTACTACTTTTTCGATTTATATTATGCGTCACGTGCATGAGAGGTAAATAATCCCTTCCATTGCAGTCAGCAGTTTATCATTCCTGATAAGTATTCACCTTTGCGGTAATGATCAATAAAAACTTACACGTCCTGCATACAAAATTTATGCATAAATCTTTCGATTGCAGAGCTTGGATTGATAACGATGAGAACCTATAGTAACTTTATCCCTCACTAAACTTTCTTCTTTACCTCAAATTCATATTTTATTCGGCAGGAGAAATGATGGCGAAACGTAAGAAATGCTTTCGAAGTTTTCTCAAGACTGGAAATTAGTGATATCTAAATCGTTTAATTTTTCAGTTTCATTGCTTTTTCTCTTTTCTGAACAATGAAAATAAAAATATTTGCTTTAAGGTCTTCTACGAATTTTAATATTTTTGTTATTGTTTTTCTCCTTCATATATAATATATATACAAAACGAATTTAAGTTAAATAAAAATATCTTGAGAAATTGCTCTTTTCGCCTTTATGGAAAGGTTACACTTGAACTCAAGACCTTAGGTATCATTAAATGAATACATCCCCCATCAGATTATTTTCTAAAAGAACGCGGATACGAGTGGAATTTTAAATTAATCGAAGTTTGTTTATTTATGTATGCACAAGGACATGTGTGTGTGTTATTTTGCTCGGAAAACGACCTTCTATCAATATAAAGGAAAAACCATTCAGTTCTTCATCCCTCGCAACAACTTTATTCGCTGTATATCGAATTTTTCGGACTCTTCATCTAAAGAATCTTATTTCTGCAACTGTGTTTTGTTTAATAGATGAATAAATCTTGCTTTCCATAAGCACTGAGATTTGAGGAACAACATGCAGTAGAAGTTCGGCGTTCGTAGTATTTCTGTCAAACGAAATCCTTCTGCTTGCAATTAAATATGTGGGAGGACGATGTTTTGCGCTGTGTTCTATGAAGTACAGCCGAGTTCCTGAAGAATGTATGTAAATTAAGGATAGATTTTTTGTCGGCTGTCACCTACATCCAATTCATGTATTCTCATTGATGAGTACTAATTTCAGAGGACGACTCAAGTGCTGGCATGTCCATAACGCTTCCACTTCTTCGGAAGATTTTCCATTTATATTTCATTGTAACGCATTTGCATGGCCGTCGTACGTACGCGTTTTAATTATTTTTTCCGTTTTATTCTACTTTAATGAGCGTGATAAATTACAAGGTTTCACATTCATGCGGAAGCAGGATTCTTACGCCGGCATGCATGTAAGGATTTTTTGCGGCCCGTATGCTCAGCATACTCGTATGTAAATCTATACGTACGTATTTCAATGAAGTTTTTTCTCTTCTCTTATATATTTCTATTCTACCGCAGGAGTAAAAACGATTTTCATTTTTTGGCGTTATATTTAATTGCGGAACGTTTGCATAATGAAAATATAGCATTTTTACAAGGTTGACAGATATTATTTGGCCAGGTTTCCTTGATAAAAATGTATTGTTTTTCGTGGAAAAATCATTGTTACATACACAAGATAAATTTTAGTTTTTTTTTCTGTTCATTGCTGTGGACTGCTTTAATTTTGAATCAATCTTAATTTTGAATACATTGGGTTGGTGCGGTTCCATGTAGAACTCACTCAAGAAAGACCACACAAAATTTTTATGTAATAGTGTAAAGAAATGTGTCCATCTGTCTGAAGGTTCGCCCGTGTGTATAAAGTTTTCTAATCGAAGGAATTGAGCACTTGACGAGTTGGCGGTGACATGCCTATGATCAAGAGATTGGTCTCGATCGGAACATTTTAAGGATTAATCTACTAATAGGGTTTGATCCTCACTTTTTACAAGCCAAACTTTTTTCTGCTTCAATTTTGCTACGAAATTTAACAGCAACCTTTTATATATACCTAAGACAATTGCAAGCGTCAATTCCCAAAAGAACCCTTTAGAATGTTCAGCAAACAATAAATAATAAGTTTATAAATTTAATAAATTTGAGGCAATGCCAAATCGATGAGGGGAAAAATCGTCTTAAATAGAAATCCACAAAAAGTTTTGGTTGTTCTTTTATGTAACTTTAAAGCCCTCAAAATAATGTGAATGGCATAAAATATTCAATCAGCTTCCATAACTTAAGATCCATCCTTTTTCGATTGATTGATCATGAATGGATTATTTGGAAATGTTCCTTGAGAAATAACTTTCAATTTTGATGGCATATGCCTCAATAATTTTGCTTCATTGAGATTGTACTTAACAAATTCCATCCTTTGTGAACACAAAGCGGAATAATATTTTGCAAATAAATTTCCACAAATCTTCACAAAATGTCACAATAGCAAACTGACGGAATTCGTGGCATCATTGCTCTATTTAGAATGAATTTTGTGCGCATCTGTAAACGAAAGTAAACATTTATCAACGAAGTCGGGTTCGAGGGAAACTTGACGACGAAGATTTATAGAGAAGTATGCTTTTGTTAAGGTAATGCTTTAGATATAAATAGAAAGTATGTTTACAAATACAATAGATTATGATGGAATACATTGAGGATGGTTGAAATTCCAGATGATTAGAAAAAATTGTTTCAATAAAAATCTACTTTTGGTCTTTTTGCAATTCAAATTTATTATAAAATTTCAAAAATATTTTCAAACACCACGACAGTTTATGTATTTAATACGATAACAAATTTAAGTTCGATATTCGAAAAAAAGTTGTTTGCATGAATTTGAAGGAATAAGTTTCATAAAAAATATCCTTTACGGTAATAAAACGAAAAGATAGATAGGATTTGAAGTCTTGGAGCCGGAGGACAGCAGTTTAAAGCATGAAATTGTCATTGAAATAACAATTTATAGACTCGATTTTTGAAATTAACATGCTATAAAGCGTACTCAAGAAGTATGCCTAAGTTTTTTGGGACCCTTAACTCTTCAAAATCTTCAAAGGCTTTTACATACCTATGATTTGAGCAACAGTTGTAGCTCATTTCAAGTGCTCCAGACAGTTTTCTATATTGAGAATAAAGACTTCATTTTTGTCAATATCGATTTTTAATAACGACGAACCCGAAACTAGCATTGAAGAGACCTCTTTTGCACAAGTTAAAGATTGGTTAAAAAGCTGCTAATTAATATTGAATCTCTGCGTGATATTCAATAAATTTGATGTCCTTTTAGTGTGTACATATTAATCATCGTCGTGTCCGGCAATAATCACGATTACGCAAGCTGTGTCATTCTAAGTGTGGAGGTTAATAAAAGTATTTGAAGTAAAAATATCGCAGAAAATGAAAAAAAAAACTTTTTTGCTTTCAGTAACACAAAAATATATTTCCTGAAATCTTTAATTTTGTATTTTTCAAGAGACTGCGAGAAAATAATTATGAACACGATAAAATTTTTAACAGCGGAAACTAGAAGCTCATGTATAAGAACAAAGCACAACCAAAAATAAAATTTTTTATACTTGTGCATATGTTTCTGACTTTAAGAAGGTGTTAAATTTTGACGTATAGAGCTCTTTTCATAGCAAAACATTTAATTCGACAAGTAATATGTTAATGAGTATTTCCTATCATTGCAGAGAGACGAACCCCAATTATCCTGCCAATGCATATTTGTTGTGATAAACGAAAAGAATTAAATGTTTTCCATAGATATTTACTGTATATCGTATGATGAAGTGTTTCAAGTGTTTTCATTGAAATATTTTTTTTCATTCGCAAGTTTTTAGATTATTGAACAAAAGGTTTCGTCACTCCATTTGAATGTACATAAATCCGCACAAGAATCAAGCGCTTCTGTAAAATGATTCTCTATCAAGTGCTTTGAAATATTAAATAGAATCACGCTAAATCTAGCGCTTCAATAGACCGATACCTTGAATCCGGCCGACAATATTGAGATTCTTCTGTTCAAGATTTAGCCCTTTCTCTTTTTTTGTAGCTTTTAGAGTAATTTATTTCCCTAATTTTTCTGATTGTCTAGAATTAATTAAAAAATCATGGAGCTCGTTAAATTTTTAGCTTTACGCTCTACTTAAAGGAACTTTGTGACATATGTACGTTCAAATGTTTCGATTTTCCTTGATAATTCATGGAGTTCTGCAGACCGTTGCAGGTCGTTAATATCAAAACACTGTGTCACGAGCTTTAAGGCACCCTTCTTTAACGATTATTGCTTACGTGAACTCATCAAATAACGAGGAGTAGGAACGGATTGGATATATGTTGGAATATTTTTACCCTACAGAGATTTGCTTTTTTTTAAACCAAGTGTGTGGTTTGTAGGGTTTTTTAAGGATTGGAATCAAGCAGATCGGTTTGGGGTAGTATTTAGCAGAAAAATTGGTCGCTAATTAACTAACTTCAGTTGGTTTGTAGCACATTCATTTGAATAGGCTGATCACTGAAAATCTTTGTCTGAAAATCGATAATTCCTGCGTATTTTTTAAGGAGAAAAATTTAAATTATGGTCTTCAAATTTTTTTCACTAACAATGTCCTCTATTCTACTTTCATTTGAAATTTAAAAAAATTTAAGCTTTCCCATCAAATATCGCTACAGAATCACATGACAATAATTTCAATTGCAGCTGTTGCAGCAATTGCAGTCCTTGCACCAAAAAAGATCAACAAAAAATCTGAAGCTATGAGCTTTTTGCAGCTTATAAAGCATGCAAACCAAATAAAGAGTATTCGACGTCAGCTGTGAGCAATTTGTTTTTAAAATCATTTAGGATTTTTAGCAAATATTTCAATGCAGAACAAAAAAACAAAACAACCGAAAAAAAAACTAAATTTTTTCTCTCTATCATTGTAGCATTTTGAACTTTGTTTATTTGATTCATGTCACACCATGAGTCGTCATTTTCGTCGTTTGTCAATTACAAGCACACATGGTTGTTCATTCAGCAAGCGTGATGCAGATACAATAAATAGGTTCATTGATGCAAACTATGAAATGATTTCAAATACAACATTTTGAATTTTAATTTTAGAAGATATTCGCATCGTATTGCCAATTATGCTTAGAAATTTTGGAATGTATAATTTTATAATATTATATATAATTAAAATTACCATATATTTGTGGGTTGAAAGGAATTCGAAAAATATCCTCCCTACTGTTGAGAATACCATCAGCTTATTTTCTTGTTAACGTACATCGTAATAAAAAAACATCAATTCCTTTCATTCAATTAAACATTTCGCTATCTTGTTGCCATGTCAATTGCAAGACCACAATCGAATTACAAATGATCGAAAATGTGATAACATTAATGAAATGTTGGTAAAGTTCTTTAAATTGTTTATTTCATTCCAATCAATGGTTGGCGCTTTTAATTATTTTCATTGAAATCAAATGAGTCAAAGTTGAAATGAAATAAACGAGAATAAATAGAATCCACCGCTTCAGATGTTTTAGACTTTAGACAAAATGAAAAAACTAACATGAAGAAATTGAAATGGCATTCCTTTGATTGAATTTGCTGTTGATTAAAAAAATCCATAGGCTCGTCTCTACTTGATATTGAGACCCTCTTCTGTGTGAACAGAGAGGTTTCATAGAGAGCGTTACAAGAGTTTGAAACATCTTGCTTCCAATCGGAATTACACCTCCGTTGACTGGTGTCCTTTTGTCTTAAGGAAAACGTTCATATATGTTAAACGTCCGTTTTAAAAAATGCTCAAACAGAGCCTAATAAATCGACTTTCCAATAACACCGAAAACGTGGTGTTTATATGACATTATTGCTTTTTAGTGCTTTTGTGGAAAATTTAATGTTGGTTGCAAAAGCATTTATTCCACAAAATCGTAGGAGCACTGTTGCTTGACTCATGTGAAAGCTGAAGAAACATATTTCATGTTAACTGCACAAGCTAGCATTGAACTCGGACTTCAACATGTGCAACGATTTACAGAAAATTCTTTGCGAATGAAATAAGTATAAACTGATATTTTTATCCAATATAAAAATTCAAAAGATCTAAGTAAACTCGACCCAAAACAGGATTATTTCTTCCAAATTTTCTTTCATACTCTTTTTAATGATTTCAAAAATGTAAGCAAAAAAAAGATCTATGATATAAAAACAAAAAAAAAACATATTTCGGGAACAGAGAAAATTTGGTAAAGGGTAAAGACTTTAAGATTAAGTATTTGAATAACACAATGCTACAAAAAAACTGCATTTTCATTTTTTAAAAACGTGGGTTTAGGCACTTAAAATTTTAACGGTCTCCATCTTTCCAAATTAGGTCTACGCGATTAGCTATCTTATACGGTAATTGAGTTATGGCCCTAAATATGGGGCAAAGTAGAGAAAATTGACTTTTTTTCACATTTTGGGCCATATCTCGGAAACGCTACTTAAATCCATCAAACCAATGACCTTTTTGGAATGAGGGAGCCGTAAGCTAACATAAAACAAGTAAGGGTGTTATAGTCAGGCGACAATAGAATACCCGACACAGACACTAGGGTTGTAAAATTTAAGAAAAAATCAATTTTCGATTAATCGAAGACCTGCATAGTTATAAATCGATGTTGGATGATTAATTGAAGCAATAAATCGATTAAATCGATTTATTTTTCATTTTTTCCAAACCTATTTATAATGCCTATTTTTTGTTTTCTGAAGTTTATAAAATAACAGAGTAACAGTATTTTTAAAAATATTCCTTCGCGAATGGGGTAAAAGTAGAAAAATAACAGTTGCCGTTCAACGCAACTACAAAGGGGAATTGCCAAGGAATCGAAGAGCAAGATTGACTTATGTTTAAGCAGTCAATCAGTAATTGAGGTCTTTTGCACTGTAGAAGTTGCAGATCGGAGGAGGAAGAAGAACCAGCAAGCCACCTCAAGTGTCACTGCCCGAGTCTGGCCAGGAGAAAATCCAGGCTGCTCGACTCCTTCTTCTTCTCCTCCCTCACCGAGCTAACATCTGTTCGAATAAAAGACATGGCTCGCTTCATAAATGAGTCTAACTGGCTCCACCAAAGGTGTAACTAGGAAGGCATGCCTTCCCTCGTGGTATCACAACGGGCCCATATGCGGCCTAAGTGTGTCCCCTTAAAGGGGGGCAACCACCCTAACCTAACCTTACCTAACGCTAGTCAATTAATGATATTCAATTATAGTTCTGTTCACTTTTGGAAGTGCATTCAGAAGAATTGACCGTCAATTTCTGCATTTTTTCCATTTTTACATATCGTTTTGCTCATATTTTTAACATTTTCCAGTTTCCAAAAAAATTTAACATCGAAAGAAAAAATCGATTTTATTAAAAATCGAAAAAACATCATCGATTCTAAAAAAATCGATCGAAAGCCAAAAAAATCGATTAAATCGAAACTTTGAATGTTTTTTTTTTCAACCCTAAAGCCAAGTGTCGACTATAGATTTATTTACGCAGAGATAGAGAAAAAACTCTCGTGTAGATACGTAGACAAGTGTATACACCCTGTAGAGCGCACTACACAAGCTCTCTACAAACTCTACTTGAGATAATTATTGGATACAAAAGTCTATAGTGTATACATATTTTCATGTAGGGGGTAGAGAGATATATCTGCTCTACACTCTATCAAACATGTTTGATAGTTTTTTTTTAATCTTAAGTAGAGATAGGAATTTGAAATTCAAATCAAACCTACTTCGATTTAAAGCGCTCCCTTTTTGTTCAACACAAATGTGTTTGATTTGCTATTTTGTGGAAAAATGGCACAACCTCAAAAAAAAGCTCCAGGAAAATGTGACTCCAAGTTGTGGACAAAAAAAAAACTTGTTAATTGATTGGCTTATACGCAACGCACAGCGATTTATGGAATACATCTAATGAGAGGTTCAACAATTTCAAGTAAAGAAGTTTACATCGGCTTAGCCGATATGTGTGCAACCTTTTCCTCTGCTTAAAATATATTAAAACATTACCCTAACAAAAATTCCTATGGTTTTCATTGTTCTAGCTTGGATATCTAGTTATACCTTATCTGTTCCTCGATTTAGCTTCTCAAACTCGAAATTTTTACTAAGCACAAATATTCGCGAATGGTGGTCATGGTCAAATTTTAACCATTAGAGGACATTATATCTAGCCGCGGAATACTCAATTTAAAATAGTGAAAATCAATTTTTTGCAAATTTCGCAAATGATGGTCATGGTCAAGTTTTAACCGTTCGAGGGTATTATATCTAGCTGTAAAAGACTCAATTCAAAATAGTGAAATTTAAATTTTTGCGAATTTCGCGAATTGTGGTCATGGTCAAAATAAAATAAAATAAAAATGACCATATTTATAGCGATGTCTCAATTTTTTTTAGCCAAAGCTAAGCGATCGAGTCACGCTCCCAACATTTTTTTTTAGTTCCTAGTTTTTCTTGAGTCAAAAGAACAAAGGCAGCAGAAACTTGCTTTTGGCGACGACTCATTTAAACGGAATGAATTTGAAAAATTTTCTTTTAATTTTTGAAATTTTTGAAAATCTCAAAATTTATAGCCGAGCTATACGATTATGCTCTACTACATGATTCTATAGTAGAGAAAAATTCTTCTGCAGTGTAAACAGGCTGTAGAGCACATAGTAGAGCTCTACTCTAATTATGTCTACGGCAGCTCTATGTAGAGCTGTGGAATTGTAGAAACGGTCTACAGTGTATACAACAAACGTAGAGTCTCTACACACTACACTCTACTCTCTACCTCAAAAACTCTATAGTCGACACTTGGCTTAACAGACACACGTGTTCAAATAATTTTTAATATCAAAGGTTGCGTTGCTATTTTCATAAAGAATGGTATAAATTTCAAACTTATCTATAGAACCGACAATTCTAGCCAAACCGAATGCTTGCTCGTAGAAATCTGCAATAATAATGACAAAATGCTTATCGGGTGCATCTACAGACCACATAAAAATATTGATTTAAGTCCCATTCTCGATATAATTGAAAACATTTCTGTTGCTTATAACGACATAATCTTAGCTGGGGATTTCAATTGTAACGCACTCGAAGATAACTCTTTATTAGATGACATTCTGGCTATAGGCTTACACCCTACTAATAAATCTGTACCTACTCATTTCACCCGCACCAGTAGTACCCTCATTGACCTTTTCTTTGTTAGTGACAGACAAAAAATCTTATTGTATGACCAGATATCCGCTTCCATCTTCTCCAAACATGACATCATTTTCCTGACATATAATTTCCACCAGTCAGCTAAGCCTGATGATTTCACCTATCGAGACTTCAAAAATATCAACGTTGCACAACTTCTATCGGCTACTGAACTAGTACGTTGGAATTCGGTCTTCTATATGCCTTCAGTTGAATTGAAAGTTGATTTCATTCAAAGGAATATTGATGATCTGTTTCAGCGTTTCGTACCCTTACGTAAGAAACGCAATATAGCAACCAATCCACCTTGGTTCACCAAAGAGATCAAAGAAGTTATGGAAAAAAGAAACAAAGCATACAACCGATGGAAAAGGTATAGACTTCAATACGATTATACTGCTTTTAAAAATTTTAAAAGAACTGCAGTCAAGCTTTGTCGACTATCCAAAGCTAAGTTTTATGACAAAAAATTTAAAAGTGCAATCAACTCGAAGCAAACTTGGCAGCATATTCGTGAAATTGGAGTCGGACGTAAACAGTCAACCATTACAATCCCATATAACTTAGATGATTTAAATCTTTCCTTCGTAAATTCCGCCACTGACCCAGCCTCGAATAATGAGTCAAACCAATCATATAATGCCTACGAGAATAATACACATCTTGATAGTCCCAACTCACCTGTTTTTGCGTTTTGCAATGTTACCCAACCTCAAGTACACAAAGCGCTTTCCGCTATTACTTCGAGTTCAGTAGGATCTGATGGTATTCACCCTCGATTTGTAAAACTACTTCTGCCTATTTTGCTTCCATACCTAACTCATGTTTTTAACTTTATTCCGACAACCTCCTCTTTCCCTACGGCATGGAAAGTTGCAAAAATAACACCCATACCCAAGTCGAACAACGAATATCGTCCTATTGCAATCCTGCCATTTATTTCCAAAGCTCTAGAAAAACTCATCTCTGAGCAAATTACAACGTATCTGAATGAACAATTGTTACTTACAGACAAGCAGTCCGGCTTCAGAACGAAACGAAGTTGTATAACAGCTCTCGCAAATGTATGTGAGGACTTAAGACAAGCTTGTGACAAGAATAAAATATCCTACTTGATACTCTTAGATCATAGCAAAGCCTTTGACAACGTAAACCACAGCATTTTATCGTTAAAATTATTGACTTTTTACAAATTCTCGCAGAGTGCAATTAAACTAATTCAATCTTACCTTTTCAAGAGAAGCCAATTTATCAGTTGCGGAAATGAAACATCAAGCTCCCTAACGATCAACAAGGGTGTACCCCAAGGCTCTATACTTGGGCCATTATTATTTAATCTGTACATTAATGACCTACCTCAAGTAGTCAATGACTGCAAAATTCATATTTATGCTGATGATGTGCAAATATATAAGAGCTGTGATATAAATAGCATCGACTATTGTGTTTCTAAAATTAACTGTGATCTACGTGCAATAAAAAATTGGGCGGCGGCTAATTGTCTTGAAATTAACCCAACTAAGTCCCAGTGCTTAATTATCTCTAGAATTAAGTTACAAAGTGCAATGTTACCCAAAGTTTTTGTAGGCAGCTCTGAAATTAAGGTTGTCGCTTCGGCAAAAAACTTAGGTGTCAAGCTAAACAACAAACTCACTTTCGAAGACCATATAACTCTCAAAGTTGGAAAATTATTTTCAATGTTGCGAGTGTTATGGTCTACTCAAGCTTTCACACCACAAAATATTAGACTGCTGCTAGCCAAAACGTATCTTGTTCCTGCTCTACTTTACGGATGTGAAATTTTTGCAAACGTTGATAGTTTGAGCAAGCTAAGACTAAATAAAGCTTTCAATAGCATAGCAAGATACGTATTCAGGTTAAAAAGGCATGATCATGTGTCAACGTTTGTCTCTCAAATATATGGACTACCGTTAAACAGTCTGCTTCATTATAAAACATTAACATTTCTGCACAAGATGATATATACTGGTCAGCCCTCCTACCTCTTTAACCGCTTGAATTTTGCTAGATCCTTACGCTCCAAAAATATTATCAGCATTCGTTACAATTATCTGATCTCCGAAAGGCATTTCTTCATTTTTTCAATTCGTCTATGGAATTCTTTACCCTATGTTATTCAACGTACCGGCAATGTGAATCTATTCAAAGAACGACTGAAGAATTTTTTAAGAGGCTCTAATTTTTAATTGAAAGTGGAATCTGATACAGATATAAGTTTGTAATAGTTTTGTTTTTTCTATCCCTACATTGTTTTGAACTGTTTTCCTTCCTTTTCTTTTAATTTTATAAATAATTCTAAGTAATTTAATTTAATTTAATTTCATTCTATTTAATTTTTCCATTGTATGCAATCGTGACTAGCACTAATAGTAAATAAGACTTTTATGTCTTTAGTGCTAGGATTTCAATAATAATAATAATAATAATAATAATAAAAGGTGTTTAAGGCCATAAGGGGCCCAAAACACCGACTTTTGTTAAATTTCTTTATGAAAACTGCCCCTTGCCAAGCCCACTTTTCCATTTTTTTGGAATTCTTATCCGAGGCTTAGATATACGCTCAAGTCTTAAGCCAAGTGTCGACTATAGATTTATTTACGTAGAGATAGAGAAAAAACTCTCGTGTAGATGCGTAGACAAGTGTATACACCCTGTAGAGCGCACTACACAAGCTCTCTACAAACTCTACTTGAGATAATTATTGGATACAAAAATCTATAGTGTATACATATTTTCATGTAGGGGGTAGAGAGATATATCTGCTCTACACTCTATCAAACATGTTTGATAGTTTTTTTAAAATCTTAAGTAGAGATAGGAATTTGAAATTCAAATCAAACCTACTTCGATTTAAAGCGCTCCCTTTTTGTTCAACACAAATGTGTTTGATTTGCTATTTTGTGGAAAAATGGCACAACCTCAAAAAAAAGCTCCAGGAAAATGTGACTCCAAGTTGTGGACAAAAAAAAAACAACTTGTCAATTGATTGACTTATACGCAACGCACAGCGATTTATGGAATACATCTAATGAGAGTTTCAACCATTTCAAGTAAAGAAGTTTACATCGGCTTAGCCGATATGTGTGCAACCTTTTCCTCTGCTTAAAATATATTAAAACATTACCTTAACAAAAATTCCTATCGTTTTTATTGTTCTAGCTTGGATATCTAGTTATACCTTATCTGTTTCTCGATTTAGCTTCTCAAACTCGAAATTATTATTAAGCACAAAATTTTCGCGAATGGTGGTCATGGTCAAGTTTTAACCGTTGGAGGATAGTATATCTAGCTGTAAAAGACTCAATTCAAAATAGTGAAAATCAAATATTTGCGAATTTCGCGGATGGTGGTCTTGATCAAATTTTAACCGTTAGAGGACGTTTATCTAGCTGCGAAATACTCAATTCAAAATAGTGAAAATGTAATCTTGTTAATTTCGCGAATTGTGGTCATGGTTCAAAATAAAATAAATAAAAATGACCATATTTATAGCGAGTCTCAACTTTTTTTCAGCCAAAGCTTAAGCGATCGAGTCACGCTCCCAACATTTTCTTTTAGTTCCTAGATTTTCTTGAGTCAAAAGAAAAGGGCATGCAGAAATTGCTTTTGGCAGACCATTTTAATGGAATGAATTTGAAAATTTTTCTTTTCATTTTTGAAATTTTTGAAAATCTCGAAATTTATAGCCGAGCTATACGATTATGCTCTACTACACGATTCTATAGAAGAAAAATTCTTCTGCAGTGTAAACAGGCTGTATGAGCACAATAGAGCTCTACTCTAAATATACGTTTGGAACTTAATAGGCTGGATAACAAAGAAACTCGATCTATGGGTGCCACATTAAACGCAAAAAACCCATAGACCGAATTTCCATCTCGAATCGCTGCGAACCGCAAAAAAGACCCAATTCTGAAGCGGTTTGATGGTGTGAAAAGTGGGTCATTACGACAACGTCAAGCGAAAACGGTCGTGGTCGAAAAGTGAACCGGCGGAAACGGTGGCCAAGCCAGGATTGACGGCCAGGAAGGTTTTGCTGTGTGTTTGGTGGGATTGGCAGAATATCTACTATGAGTGCTCCCATACGGCAAAATTTAATCGGAACTTACTGTCAACAATTGGACCGTTGAAGGAAGAATCGCCCATAACGGCCAGCTTTTCCAATAGGAGAGGAATTGTGTTCCATCAGGCAACGCCAGGCACACACATCGTAGTGATGCCGAAGCTCCGGATTTGGTTGGTAGGTTTTCGCTCCACCTTATAGTCCGGACCTGGCACCAAGTGATTAAATCTGTTCCTGTCCTGCGAACAATTTTGCTGGTGAAACTTCGTTCAAGAGAGGTTCTGAAATTCGACTTTAATTTTTGCTAATAGGAACGAGGGCTTCTATGAAGAGGCATAATGAAATTACCTTTAAAATGGCAACAATTATGAACAAACGGGCATATTTGACCTAAATTGGCCATTTAAAACTTAAATAAAGCCCTCAATTAATGCAAAAATAATGGATTTTTTTACTACCCTAATATTTGCGAATTTCGCGGATGGTGGTCTTGATCAATTTAACCGTTAGAGACGTTTATCTCTGCGAAATACTCAATTCAAAATAGTGAAAATGTAATCTTTTTTTTTTCGCGAATGTGGATGGTAAAAAAAAAAAAAAATGCCTATTTTTAGCGATGCTCATTTTTTTCACAAAGCTTAAGCGATCGAGTCACGCTCCCAACATTTTCTTTTAGTTCCTAATTTTCTTGAGTCAAAAGAAAAACCCTGCTTTTGGACGACTCATTTTAATGGAATGAATTTGAAAATTTTTTTTTCATTTTTGAAATTTTGAAAATCTGAATTTATAGCCGAGCTATACGATTGCTCTACTAACATTCTATATAGAAAAAAATTCTTCTGCAGTGTAAACATGTAGACACATAGTAAGCTCTACTCTAATTATTCTACGCAGCTCTATGTAGAAGGTGTTGGAAA
>CM035808.1:27409051-27435986 GCA_020466095.1 Chlorops oryzae
TGCTGAGCATACGGGCCGCAAAAAAATCCTTACATGCATGCCGGCGTAAGAATCCTGCTTCCGCATGAACGTGAAACCTTGTAATTTATCACGCTCATTAAAGTAGAATAAAACGGAAAAAATAATTAAAACGCGTACGTACGACGGTCATAGTGCGGGAGCTAGCACGGGTTTTACCCTCCTCATAAGCGCCGCATTCCAAATGTATCTTAAAAGACGGGGTTTTACTCGTACATCACAAAAATCGTTTGCTGCCACCTCAGAGAGGTGGCATAAGGGTCGAAAATTGACCCCCAATGGGTCAAAAAATGGCCAAAAAAGCGCGATCTGCGCCGCGGTTGAAATTTTGCTGAGTGGTAGATAAATGGCTAACTAAGCGAAAAATCATTTGCTGCCACCTGTGGGAGGTGGCGAAGTCTTGCTGCCAGTCGATTGAAGTTGCAAAATTTAGGGGTCAACCCTCCTCATAAGCGCCGCGCTTGAAATTTTGGATTCAGTTAGGGAATATACTCACTAACACGAAAATCATTTGCTGCCACCTGTGGGAGGTGGCGAAGTCTTGCTGCCAGGCCGATAAAGTCCACGGCGCCAAGCGAATGAACAAGTTTGCAACTGAAGTCTCTTCGCAGACACTTCTGTTATAAATAGCGCAAAGACTTAAGACACGAGCTGTAAAAATGTGACATAATTTAAATGGTTTTCCTAAAAACGCAGAGCAGATTATATAAATTTCTGGTATCAATCAACCAAGTTTTAAGTTTGGTTTGAATCCGATAACGTTTAATGACCCCGCAAGTCGATCAAAGTTAAAAAATTCTGAACAAATTCCAAGTAAAGCAAGCAACGTATCGCACAGTGGTTCGTCTTCATACATATCGCGGCAAAAAATATAAGGAGATGTCGTAGAGCTATGAAACTTGGCACCAAGTCTTTATTTGACATAATTAAGAAAAATTTGAAGTTTCATCAAAATCGGCCACGCCCACCGCCCACCTCCCATACAAACCAAAATTTATTTTTAATATAAAACGTGTTCCTTTCGTTTAAATGTCATGAAATTTCGCATGTTGGTAATATTTGATTAAAGAAAGATACCCTGCAAAATTCATCCAAATCGGCCACGCCCACCACCTACCACCCATATAACTCAAACCGTTTTTTCTCCATAAAACGTGTTCCTTTCGTCCAATTGACACGAAATTTTGCATGTTGGTAATATTTCATAAAAGAAAGACATCCTGCAAAATTCATCCAAATCGGCCACGCCCACCACCTACCGCCCATATAACTCAAACCGTTTTTTCTCCATAAAACGTGTTCCTTTTGTTCAAATGACACGAAATTTTACAAGATGGTAATATTTCATAAAGGGAGCGTCCATAAATGATGTCACGTTTGGTGGGGGGGGAGGGGGTCAGCTCATCTGTGACAGTTTTGTGACATAGGGTGGAGGGGGGTTTCCCAAGCATGTTATGTCACACTTTTCATAGTAAAATTTGTTTAAAAGCATATTTAACCTTAAATTAGCATTAATTGTGAATTGGCCTTTACTGTTTTTTCATATTAATTGTGTCGTGACACAGGGGGGGAGGGGGTTAGCTCATATGTAACAGGTTTGGGACAAAGGGGGGGGAGGGGGTCTTAAAATCGCAAAAAATGCGTGACATCATTTATGGACGCTCCCAAAAGAAAGACATCCTGCAAAATTCATCCAAATCGGCCACGCCCACCAACCACCAATTCGATTTGAATTAGAGTAAGAGGTGTGTTTTAATTGCGCAAAATTTACTATTTTTTTTTTAGAAAATAAATAGAATTGGATTCGACTGGAAATTCAGAGCTGAACCGAATATTTATTCATTAGATAACATGTCTTTAACAATGTCATCCAGTTCTAAATGATGTTTATTTGGTTGACGTCTTATATGACTAATATATGGGTCAGATGACACAAGGAGACGGTTAAAAACATCAGAATGTTTGGCAGTTCTGCTGAATTTTCTGGAAAGCATCAACCTGTACTTCAGAATTATGGAGAAAAAACGGTTTGAGTTATATGGGCGGTAGGTGGTGGGCGTGGCCGATTTGGATGAATTTTGCAGGATGTCTTTCTTTTATGAAATATTACCAACATGCAAAATTTCGTGTCAATTGGACGAAAGGAACACGTTTTATGGAGAAAAAACGGTTTGAGTTATATGGGTGGTAGGTGGTGGGCGTGGCCGATTTGGATGAATTTTGCAGGGTATCTTTCTTTAATCAAATATTACCAACATGCGAAATTTCATGACATTTAAACGAAAGGAACACGTTTTATATTAAAAATAAATTTTGGTTTGTATGGGAGGTGGGCGGTGGGCGTGGCCGATTTTGATGAAACTTCAAATTTTTCTTAATTATGTCAAATAAAGACTTGGTGCCAAGTTTCATAGCTCTACGACATCTCCTTATATTTTTTGCCGCGATATGTATGAAGACGAACCACTGTGCGATACGTTCTTGCTTTACTTGGAATTTGTTCAGAATTTTTTAACTTTGATCGACTTGCGGGGTCATTAAACGTTTCGGATTCAAACCAAACTTAAAACTTGGTTGATTGATACCAGAAACTTATATAATCTGCTCTGCGTTTTTAGGAAAACCATTTAAATTATGTCACATTTTTTACAGCTCGTGTCTTTAAGTCTTTGCGCTATTTATAACAGAAGTGTCTGCGAAGAGACTTCAGTTGCAAACTTGTTCATTCGCTTGGCGCCGTGGACTTTATCGGCCTGGCAGCAAGACTTCGCCACCTCCCACAGGTGGCAGCAAATGATTTCGTGTTAGTGAGTATATTCCCTAACTGAATCCAAAATTTCAAGCGCGGCGCTTATGAGGAGGGTTGACCCCTAAATTTTGCAACTTCAATCGACTGGCAGCAAGACTTCGCCACCTCCCACAGGTGGCAGCAAATGATTTTTCGCTTAGTTAGCCATTTATCTACCACTCAGCAAAATTTCAACCGCGGCGCAGATCGCGCTTTTTTGGCCATTTTTTGACCCATTGGGGGTCAATTTTCGACCCTTATGCCACCTCTCTGAGGTGGCAGCAAACGATTTTTGTGATGTACGAGTAAAACCCCGTCTTTTAAGATACATTTGGAATGCGGCGCTTATGAGGAGGGTAAAACCCGTGCTAGCTCCCGGACTATCATGCAAATGCGTTACAATGAAATATAAATGGAAAATCTTCCGAAGAAGTGGAAGCGTTATGGACATGCCAGCACTTGAGTCGTCCTCTGATATTAGTACTCATCAATGAGAATACATGAATGGGATGTAGGTGACAGCCGACAAAAAATCTATCCTTAATTTACATACATTCTTCAGGAACTCGGCTGTACTTCATAGAACATAGCGCAAAACATCGTCCTCCCACATATTTAATTGCAAACAGAAGGATTTCGTTTGACAGAAATACTACGAACGCCGAACTTCTACTGCATGTTGATCCTCAAATCTCAGTGCTTATGGAAAGCAAGATTTATTCATCTATTAAACAAAACACAGTTGCAGAAATAAGATTCATTAGATGAAGAGTCCGAAAAATTCGATATACAGCGAATAAAGTTGTTGCGAGGGATGAAGAACTGAATGGTTTTTCCTTTATATTGATAGAAGGTCGTTTTCCGAGCAAAATAACACACACACATGTCCTTGTACATACATAAATAAACAAACTTCGATTAATTTAAAATTCCACTCGTATCCGCGTTCTTTTAGCAAATAATCTGATGGGGGATGTATTCATTTAATGATACCTAAGGTCTTGAGTTCAAGTGTAACCTTTCCATAAAGGCGAAAAGAGCAATTTCTCAAGATATTTTTATTTTACTTAAATTCGTTTTGTATATATATATGAAGGAGAAAAACAATAACAAAAATATTAAAATTCGTAGAAGACCTTATAGCAAATATTTTTATTTTCATTGTTCAGAAAAGAGAAAAAGCAATGAAACTGAAAAATTAAACGATTTAGATATCACTAATTTCCAGTCTTGAGAAAACTTCGAAAGCATTTCTTACGTTTCGCCATCATTTCTCCTGCCGAATAAAATATGAATTTGAGGTAAAGAAGAAAGTTTAGTGAGGGATAAAGTTACTATAGGTTCTCATCGTTATCAATCCAAGCTCTGCAATCGAAAGATTTATGCATAAATTTTGTATGCAGGACGTGTAAGTTTTTATTGATCATTACCGCAAAGGTGAATACTTATCAGGAATGATAAACTGCTGACTGCAATGGAAGGGATTATTTACCTCTCATGCACGTGACGCATAATATAAATCGAAAAAGTAGTAATATTATAAAATTTCATTCTTAAAGTAATGAACTATTTTCACTCCATTAAGGATGTTGCGGTTCTAAAAAGTAAAAAAAAAATATCCGGAAATCTAAACATAAATAGCCATTAAAATCTCAATCTACTTGAGTTCATCTAAAAATGATTAACGTAATTAACAAAGCCTCGAAAAAATCACAGGCAATTCAGAATTTTCACAAGAAATCTGCTTGTCCTATTAATGAAAATCATAATAACTTAAAATTTTCCTTTTTTCCCCATGCGGACCTGTAAACGGCCCAAAAAAAAGTCAGTAGATAGCCGTGAAGCACTCTAAATGCGCAAATGTGCCAAGGAAAAGCACTTAACAGGCCGGGCAGATATTATTAAATCTAAACATGCTAAACGTAAAAACGGCAGCTCGCTCATTTCATTAAGTTCAGCTTGCCAGCAAGTGTCCCAAATGGGTTATTTGACTGTATGCTAGTTAAGTACACAAAATGAATGTCCCCTAATTAGAACCAACTTCTTTTTTTTTTGCTTTCTTGAAGAGCCTACGAAAGGAAGCGCGAAGTTCTCATGAGAAGCTTGTTTTCCTTTTTAGCAGGGTCGAAGGGGAAATCAAAACGGAGGGTCAAGTTTTCCATTGATATGAAGTCCCATTTATGTTCAATTTAAAAAATTAAAGAGACTTGGAGGACAACGGGAAAAACTTACCTACCCTTTAAACCCTCTAAAAGTGCGTATTCATTGCACATAGAAAATAAATTATTCAAATATTCACGATTTTTATATTTCTTCACGCATTCTCAAAATACTACGATAGGATTCTTTCTTCTGAAACACTCAAGCTCAAATTTTGTATAAAATATGGCAGCTCAAATATGCTGAAATGAAAAATTGAAGCACTCCAAAGACTGTAATTGCTATATTTTATGTCTTCATATCGTTCTTAGTACTGACAGTTTCATTTATTTGATTGCGCAAGAGTCAACTGGCATTTTAATAAGGATAATAGGTACATCTCGCACATGTTCGGGCAGGATTGTTGCGGAAGAACAGCAACAGAATGTAATCGTCCTGTGAAAACGGTTACTGTCAGCATCCATAAAATTGTTTTCACAAAATTTATCGCCGCGACAAGGACCACTGTATCGCTGTCAGGAGCAGCAAAAACAGAGAGCATTGAACATACAACATTGAACACTGAACATTGAACATGGAGCACGGAATAGGGTACATTGTCGAGCAACAACGGAAGAGCAGAGTGGGCAACAGTGGTCATGTGTCAGCAGGGTTTATAATAAATGCGTAACAGATAAATTTCGAAATTATCCCGAAACACGCACACGCAATCGCCTTCTAGGCATCTCTTTGTATTTGGCTCACGCATATGAAAGTCCTTGAGAACGTGCTTATTAGCCGTGATCGTTGGCCTTTTCGAGTGGGTTCTGCGAAAATTCTGAATTTCTCTTTATATGAATTTTAAATTATAATTTATATTGAAAACCTCTTGTCACCGGAGGACATCAGTTAGAATTTATTAATATGCAAATGTGAGTGGTGATGTTTTTTGCGAATTTACGGAGTGTTTTTATTATTTTGTGGAAAGAGAAAAATAACTACTGAATCGGAAGCTCTAGCATAAGTGGATCTTTTATAAAATTATTCCCTTCTTTAACATTAAGGTAAATATTTAAATTCGTCAAAATATCCTTCGAATAGAATTTTTGCACGGCACATACAAGACTCAATAAATAACCTAACCCATGATGGTGTTGACTGTGGTCATTAATTTGATCTTCGGGTATATCGATTTCCAAGCCTTGAGTTGCTGAAGGGTGCCGCCAACGTAAGCTCATGTAAATTTAATGGGAGTGCCCAATGCTTGTGGCATAATCATAACAACAAATGCTTAACATTCGCGTGTACATATACATATGTATGTATTCTTGTACAAACGGTAACAAGCGTGTTTATTTCCAAGCACGCTATTCATACACAATTACTACTTGGAGAAAGAGGAACTTCGGAAGCATTTCTAAGTGGAAGTCCCTAACGGTTTTATTTTTAGAGTTAAGACGATTTCAAGACCTCAAACAACTCCACTGAAATAATTTCGCATTTCCAGATAAAATAAAACTTAACGTCAAATCTGTTCGATTTAATGACGCTCATCTATTTCGGTATGCACAAGCTTGTTTGTTATTCGAAGTTTTTGCACATTTACATAAAAAAAAAACATCACACAATGAAATACTTCCGCCTGCCTTCGTATCCGTAAAAATTTATGAAATGACAGCATCTTTGTCATGCCATATAAGTGTGTTCAAAAAATGTGTGATTATCTTATTTTGGAGCTACCCGTAGGGTTGGAAAATGAGTCCGCATACAGGTATATCACTTTAAAGGGTAACATATGTCACCTTCGAAGGCAATACGGTAAAGAAGAGAATAATGAAAATGTGTTGCAATGATGTACTAAACAAGTTCCCGAAGCACATCCTTATTTCTTCAAAAGATAAGTGTCACCAGACAAACACTATGAATGCGAAAGGAGACAAAGATTTCCTCCCCCAAAACTTTTGCCGATATTTAAACAAATGGTGGCTAACAGGCAATAAATTACTTAACCTTGAGGGTGTTTCGGATAACATCGGATGATTATTTGGCTAGAATACATGATGGAATGTGCCTGCTTTCAGTCTTTGTTATTTATTTTTTTTGCAATCGAAGTTACCTATTAAGTTTCGCTTTAATCTTTTGAAATAAAGACCGCAAGTCTAACACTCGAACCACCGCAACGGAGAGCAACTTTGTAGGATTGATATGTTAGATTGAACATCATGTCCCTTCCGATATTGGTAAATATTCTTGCCTGCATAAAAAATCAACAATCGATAGTTGATTGTCGATAGTGTACACCGAGACTTACTCTTTCTTCTCAACATTTTTTGCAGGCTTCTCTAGAGGCTGCCAGCAAGTTAAAAGATGAATATTTTCTATGGTGAAGCCCCTTGGGGTTTCTTTTGCTTTTTTTCACATTTTATTTATGGAAATTTTTCAAAAAAAAGGACTACCATGCAGTGACGTACGCAGGAGGGGTTGGTTTTCTGTGGTTCGAAATCCCTCCGAAATGAGAGGAATAGCAAAGCAACACGAGCCGCAGATTTGTATAGCCCAAAACCCATGCCGAAATAAATTTGAAAAATCACTATCTGCGTATGTGCACAACAGGGTGCTTGGGAGATGTATGTAAGTTTGCTTGTGAGGAAGTCAATTTGCTTGTACGAGAAAATTTTGGCTTACCATTTCATTCGCTTTTATAAAGGCTTCTTGCGGGCTCGACCAGACGCAGACGACTAGTGAGTGTCATGTCTTTTTCTAATTTAGGTATATGGAAAAACTTTTTTGGGCATAATTTGTATCGAAAAGAAAGCTAGCTGACACACTTCCTTGTAACTATCCTCACCCTGAACTGCTGTAAAATGATGAGCCATCGTTTTTCTAAGCGATACTTGAATAATTAATTTAAACAGAATGGAAATCTTTTTTAATCAGAGTCTCAATTTGACATGAAAAAAATAATACATAGAAAAAAAAATCCTCAAAACAACCTTCGTGCCTGATGGTGGTAAGGATAACAGAACATCACTAAAAGCGCTTGCATGAAAATGCTTTTCACTCTTGCTTGTCCATGTGAACACTTCGAAAGAAAGTTCATTTTTCTCTGCCCGGAAAAACTTTTAAACTATTTTTTGTTGTTTATTTTTGTTTTCTTTCTCTGAGCTGTAGCATGTTTTGGTAATTCAGTAAATTAGTTAAAAGGATATTGTTTCATAGTTTTTTAATGGCGTTCGTGTTTAAAGTTTTTTCTTACACTTTGGCAAACACGCGCGATAAATGAGTTTTATGTCTTAACATAGTCTTAAAAATGGCTATAGGTATGTACAAATATTTCAACAAAAAAAAAGTACATCGTCTTATGGATGATATTTCTTACCAAAGTTTAAAGGGTTTTTAATAAATTACGTTCCGGGAAAACTACTCTAAGAGTCTAATAAGGTATGTTTTTACAGCGCAATATTTCCATCATCAGCAGAAGTTTTGAATTCCAGAAAAGTTGTTAAACCCATGAAAGGAAAATAAAATATATCTCAACTTGGTTTTTTTTTTCTCCAGCAGTTGTGGAAATGTAAGAAGAAGACTATGAGGTAAAATAATAAGTTTTAAGTAAAAAAAAATTTTTTTAAAAAAGCTTTAAAATTTTTTTTTTCTTCCACATTTGCCCTCATTATGGTGAAGATTAATTTTTCTTCTACAAAAGTTTTCTTTTCGCATTCCTTCAAGCCACGTCGCCACGGGCACCAGTATGGCAAAGTGGCAGCCTCAGATTGCTGATAGAGCGAAACTGAACAAATTTCTTTTTTGTGGTCATAGATGCTGAAGTATTTGTAGCCACTTTACTCCGATTTTTAATTTTTCTTTATTATGAAAAAATAAAAACGCATTTGATAAATGACGAAACTTCAAAGCCGCTTCGGGGAAATCAAAATTGTGAACCACTTAAAGCAAAAAAAAATTAATTAAGTAGTTTGAATTGAAATTCTGTAGCTTAATTGAATCTGACGAAAGATGAATCGAACGAAATTCTTCTAGAATGGGACGTGACTCTCCTTCACTCTTGAGGTCAATTAGAAGTGTCTAATCTCCTCGTCTCGTTTTAATGTTTTAAGGCAAGTGTATGAAGATAAAGCTTTCGGAAGTACATTAAATGCCAAGGCTATAGTTGCCGAATTATGATATACAAAACATGTAGCAAAGATGTATCTTTCAAAAGTTCTTTCATTTAAAAAGCCGTCTTCCCTTGCATTATAAAAACTACAAATCTGACAAGAGATATCCATAAAATTATATATATATTATTATAAATATCCTTTAAAAGCATAAACTTTCTTCGAATTGTCATTTAAATAGTAATCAGCTTTAATTCTTAAGAAATCATTTTCAAACAAAATTGAACGTTTTCACAATATTCTTTGATGATTCTCAAGGTCGTAGTCTTCAACCCGGTTTAAGAACTTCGAAAGTTGAAATTTTGAAACACATTCATATAATCTTTCAGTCTTCATGGCAATTTAACTCAATGAAATGCCTTTGATTGATTTGAATTTTAAAAAATTTACATATATAAATAGTAAACCTGGTTTAAACTCTACTTAGTGCTTCTTATGTCAATTGGCGAGAAAATGATTTTTGGCATTTGGAATTAGAATTATAAAATGAATAAAATCGTTTTACGTTTTTCCGATTCTCTGAAATATTTTGATTTGCAATTGGCTTCAAATCAGCTTAAAGCTCCAGGCCCCCAGGGCGAACAATAAGTACCATATCTGTGTTCGCTCAGGATAAATCATCCTTACTGTGGATGAGAATAAGTAAAGAGAATATGTGAATGAGGTATGAAAAGTCTCCTAACAGGTAGACACACGTTGCATAGCAATTTAATTGGAAATCGCAACAGTAAAAATAATTCCCGTTCTTGGAGATATTTTCTACTTTTGTCTATTGATGCAAAATAGCCTTCTTCAGGCTTGAAGTGTTATCTTCCGCTTGCAGATATTTATTTTCTAAAAAGCCAATGATGTTGCAAGAAGGAAGTCAAAAATTCTACCATCCGGCACACTCAGACTAGCGAATCTTTCAAAGAACCAAGACACTCGATTTCGAATAAATAAAATCAAATTCAAAGAGACTCGTTATGGAAGAAAAGGATTTCGTTAATCCCATAATCCAATTAGTTGAATACGCTTCCACCCGAAAACAAGAACTTTTGCACCATGAACGGCTTATCTTCTGAAATGCAACATTTGTGAAGGAAATTTTTGGATGAGCCAATGGAAAAAATTGCTTTGAATTCCTAACTCTGGCCAATTACTTAATGATTTGTTGGCACATCCTGCAGTAGAGCACACACGTTACTGAAAGTTGTACGACATAAAGCAAGTCGAATTTTTTAACAGATTTTTATCTGCCTTACTGCCGTTCCACATATTTTCGTTATTTCGATTTATACTGGATGCAGTGCATCAAACTAAGTAGGGCTTAAAAGCGAAGTCATGTTTGATTCGAGATTGGAGGTGTATCTTAAAAATGATGAAATGAATTAAACATGAAATCAGCTTGCATCGACTGGCTTTGATTGTTTATTTTTGTTCTTTTTGCTTACTTCTTTGCTCCCTCGTAAGCGTAATCAAGATTTTCTTCGAAAGGAGCAAAAATGCTTAAGTTTTCTATACTTCAACCCAGGAAATGTTAAGATTTATGCATTTCTTACTTTATTTCTCCTTTGAAGATTTATGTTAGTTTTTGGCTTTCAGCAAATCTTAAGCTCCTTCTTTACAATTTGCGGCATGCATTTATTTAAAACGTTCTGGATTGTTTGGAGAGAACGGATTTCCGAAACGGGGGAGTGCTCCTTTATACACTTACACTTTAAAAGCCAAGCATATACGAATCTTTGAATGGAGCTTACAGGAATCCAAACGCCGAATCCTTACTTAAATCTATGTCGTTTGAAAATCGGAAGAAAAAGCAAATATGACCCATTTCTTATATTTATATATAAATATTCATTGAAAAAATTGTTTTAAAAATCCTTAAATCTGTAAAACTCAGAGAAGGAGAGTTTAAAGAGCCTTCCGCGCTTTGCTACTGTTTCTGATTAAATATTTCCATATTAAAAAAATACAAAATGTGTTTCTGCCCTTAACGGCATGATATCGACTACTTATCACAAAATAATCGTATGCTACATTTTGTACGAAATTGACTTTTTGATGGAAATTCGTTGCAGCGGCTTCAACCCATCGCGTGGCAAAACATTCTATGCTTTAGAACTGTAGCTATGGAGATAATGCGGAATTAGTTTCAGCTTTTACACATTCGAATATTCAAAGAATAGTAGAAAAAATTTTCTCCTGTAAAATTTAGTTTTTGTTACATAGCATAGGGCCGCGAAAAGGGGTCGATATATTACAAAAGAAGCCAATAAGCAATCAACTTTTTTTTTTGGCAGATGGACGTATGGATTCGTATCCGAAAAGGAGTTATTATTTCATAGCCAAACTCGATAAGAAAGATTACCAAATAGGCCAGAATGAAATAGTCAATCTTTTTTTTATGAAGTAAAGTAATTTTTTTTTTAACTTTTAGCCCCATAGTCTTCAACATGCTTAAATGTTTTGAAGGTTCAAATTTTGAAATGATAATCTTCAGTGGAATTTTAGCCAGGCTTATTATTTTTATATAAACACTTTTGAAAAATTCAAATATAGCAAATGTATTTGATTCAGTTAAACTGGCACGAAGTCTAAAGGAATATATTCAAAAATTTAAACTGTCGAAGTTCTTTAACCGAGTTGAAGAGTACGACCCTTAAATTCGAGTGAAACTTTTTAATCGACTAATTATTTCGATTGACAGCCTGAACCTTGACCGTCAGATAAAGTACCGTTGTAATTGTTATAGGAACTTGTTAAAAAAAATTATTGTTGTGTAAAAACAATCATTTCATAAAGGGGAAATTAATTCTTGGGGAACAATGTATAGAAGTTTCACCGTAATTTTCCAAATGATCCTTAAAACTTATATATAGCACGATCCCAGCATGTGGCCCATTAGCTCAGTTGGTTAGAGCGTCGTGCTAATAACGCGAAGGTCGTCAGCTCGATCCTCCAGTGTGCCATTAAAAAGCAATATTTTTTTTCCATTCTTTTGATTTAAGATTCTTTTTAATCGTCTAATATCCTGAAAAGCCTTATTAGGATACAAATTAAGGACAATTTGTGGTATGAAAATGGCTAAACTTTAAATTGAACAGAGATTAACGCTTTGAATGTTCCTCGTTTGTAATAATATCGTTCAACGTTGGGAAACCCTTTTCGATATAAGTCTCTTAAAACGGCGTCCTTCAATATTTTCCATAGCTTAAATTGTTATAGCAACAACGCACACGAAAAGCTCATTAATCCGTTTAGTTAAAATCCCATCAACTCTTTCCTTTCCATTTTTACGACCAATAAAGAACCTAAAACTTGGCTAGCCGAGTGGCAAATCAAGGCCGTAAATCTGCCAGAGGCATGAAAAGTACATTTGTACCCCGGAGGCATTCGTTACTGTGTGTTTACATCGGGTAAATATATGCGATAAAGTGGAACTTTAATTCATTTCTTGTCTTAAAGTATTTTATATGATTTGATTTCGAATTTTTTTATTTTTCGTTTTTGCTTCGTGGATGGAAATGGTCATTGAAATTGTTTTTATTGAGATATTTTGGTTTTGTTTTTAAATAGATGCATTAATTTATATTAGTTATAGTGCCTTATTGAGACGTTGATTTTTCCTCCACATTTCTATATTCGCCTATTCGTCTCGTTCGCCGAATAGGAATTTTCTTTATAAAACTGTTTTTGTTCCGGTCTCAGGAGTCATCTACTAATTTTCATCCTTTTCAAGGCAGTTCTTTCTTACTTTCTATCTACAAAGCTTGCAGTCGTGTAATTAATTATGTACTTTCCGGTCTATTTTTTTATTGAACGAGAGCTTCTTAAAAAATGTTGAGCTTCTTATAATTACAACCCTGAGGCGGGAAAACATTGAGTCCATAGGAAAGGAAGTTTTATTTATGGCTAATTAATGAAGAACAGCGAGTTCAAAGAATTGATTGGCACAGATATTTTGCTTTCACTCTTCTCAACATTTTTGTTGTACTTCTTACGTAGAAGGTTTTAAGAGCAATTGAAGTTAGCAGTCCACACTTTGCGCTTCTCTTTTTAGTACATTTAGTCAAGTTTCTCTTAGTTTTGCTATTGAACATGAAAATAATATTCTCTTCGCTTAGTTGGTGTAAATTCAAATGTAGGAAGAAGGATATTGAAAACAGTTTTTGGCGTAACAAATTGCTATGCGATTTTTTTTACCTTCTTTAAATTTCTTTGTCTTATAAAATGGTGAATGATTCACATTATAAATATATATATATATATATATATATATATATTTAAATATATTCCTACATATATTTATTTTTTTGTCTAACTACAGCAACAGATGGTCTTGGCGCTGCAAAAAAAAAAAAAAACAAAAAAAAACATAAATGGTATGTTAAGAAATTCCTTACGACAGTTACGACTCTTATTCTCAATACATAGTAACATCACAAATCTTAATTTATATATGAAAGTTTTCATAAAATTGCAAATTCAGGATTTTGGAGATCTTCGTAAATACGAGGGCTTAGGTTAAGAAAACAGCAGGATATTCTGCCTTCCACTTTGAGTCCATGGCATCTTACATGCTCCGCAATCCACAAGTTCAAGCACATAGTTTTCTTTAAAAGCCAATGTATATGTATATTGGGTAATGTTTTTGCTCTCTTTAAGCCGCAGCCACATTATATGGATTCACGGATGAAGGTAGACGTGCAAAGTCCTCGAGGTGATTCCAACTTTTTTAATAATAAATCCAAATAAATTTCTGTGGAAGTTTTTCTTCAAGCACGTTTTTTGGGTGTGAATGCGTGCAGGCTTACACTTTTTTTTTTAACGATTTTTCTTTATAAAGAGGCAGTGGTTTGGAAAGACTTAAACATATACATATATCGTACGTTCAAAGTCTCAAGTACAAAATCGTTTCATAACACAAAATATACCGCCTTTTGGAAATATTTTGTTTATAATAATATTAGTATCAAACTATTCATACCATTTTCTTTATTTCCTACTTGATGTTTTTCTCTTCGTTTATTTTCTCAATATAATTCATTTCAAGTCCTAATAAGAAGTTTTCATCACTCCTTCTTACAACTCTACCCGGTTTAGGGAGTGATAACTTAATGGCCCATGAAGGACCGGCGAAAAGCAAATGCTCAAATTTTGCTTAAACCTCAAGTAAATATAGAGGAAGGGTTTTGCTGGCGGCCACTTACAAAAAAGAAATAAGATGAAGAAAAAAAACAAACATGAGAGCCGCAACTCTTGACCGTCATAATCTAAGAATAGGGTGGTCTACTATGCTGGTTTGTAATATTCAATTTTAAGTCTCTTTTGGGCACAATCCCTTTTGACTGGCGAGTCGAAAACGAAAACCAAAGCAAAGCTTCAAAGAAAAATGGTAGAAGAGAGAGAAAAAAATGAAAATAAAAGCATCAGGATTTTTGTTCGAGGAACAAGAAAAATGAACTTTTCAAAGAAAAATATCGAAAGCATATAATTTTAGGTCCTGGAAAAACTTTTGTGACTTCTTTTGTGGTTCTTTCACTTCGTTTGTGCACTAATTCCAAAGACCGACGCGGGAAAGTGTACCTATTTATTGTTCATTAAATTTGTTGGTAGCCTAGATGGGTTAAATAATGTGGGGTTCATTAGGACTAGAAGCTTAATTGTGTGCTGTTCTCAATAAAGGAAGCCACCTAAAATTTTTATGAAATTTCATATTTCTTGAAAAACGCTTCTTTCAATGGAAGAAACTTGTAAAGTAAATGTATGATTGCTTTTTTTAATGGTAATCTTCACAACATCTGTGTTCAAGAAGACTCGAGTTCTAAGTTGTAGATGAATTTTATTTGAAGTCATTGACATAAAACTCTGTCTTGATAAAGCTTTAAAAGTGCAAACAAATAGCTGAGAAGGCCAAAAATTTGAGTGAATTTAATGTGTGGAAAATAATCCATGCATTTTCTTGATTTTATGAAACGAGAAAACGAAAAATTTCTTATCTAGAAAATTACCAATTTGAACTTCCATAGAATATAATTTTTGAAGTGAAAACTTCTATAGGCGCGTTGAGCAGGGAGCAAATCTTTAAGTTCAAAATGCATTTGTATATGTTGTAACCGTCACGGTCGTCGTGTACGTATATCTCGGCTATATTAGTGTGCGTAGCTTTCAGTGAGAAGCATTCCTAAAAAGTTTTATGTGATTCGTCGACGTAACACCCCAGTCGGCAATTTGATATTCCATGAATATCTTCTTTTGGAAATTCATTGATGACAAAGGAAAAATATTACGTTTTAAAAATTCGTGAGTGGTTAAAAACAAATTCTACGATAGCTATCATTCATTTTTATGACATCGCAATTATAATTTTGAACGACAAATTCCGCATAGAAACTATTGCAAAAATAGTAATAGCTAAACATTGCATATTCTGACTGGGATTTGATTCAACTCGCTCTTGGTTTCTCACTTTGACTTCGGTTCTCTCAGTTCATTCGATCTTCTTTCTCACTACAGCGCAAAGAGAGTATGCAAACGGTTGCCATTTAAAAAGATATAAAAGTGCCACAGCGATTTAAAAAGAGCCAATGGGAATTAAAAGGGTCCAACACTTATATTACATGTATATATGTATGTATATTGTAAAACAAAAATTTTGTGATGTGGATTAGGTCCGCTAAATCTAAATTATTTTGAGTGTTTGCACCGAAAATTTTTTGCTTTGAATTGGTCACTGAGTAATTTTTGTCGTGGCGTAATAAAGCCAAAAAAGAGCCAAATACAATGAAAACGAGCCACACCGCCGACTGTAAAATATAGTGTCAGTTTTGCGTTAAAACGCCAACTGTGGCAGCCATGAGTCATATCTGCTCAATAATGCGTGTATGTATGTTCCCAGCAGCATATAGTGTCGGCGGTGAACAAGTCCAAGCGTCTTTCATTGCGGACGCCTCGGTGATATGCTCAGCATGAGAGTGCTGCGAGGTGGAGGCGTATGAAGGTTTTTTTTTTAAAGGGAAAACGTTGTTTTCCAAACTTTTAAACGTGAAACCTATTTTTAGGGGGGGGGGGGGGGGGTTTCCTGAAAGTACTACACTTGGACAAATTGGTCACTTCAATTATTCTACGGATTGGCACCGAGGGGGAAGGGGGGGGAAGGGGGGTAAAAAGTAGTAAAAAATGGTTCACTAGTTTGGACACGTTCCCTTATGTACACATCGAATCATAGCACCGAAATTGAACATGTGGTAGGCGGTTGTAGGCGGTAGGCATTGTTGGCCGCTGGGACGGTTCATCGCTTCTGTAAGCAGCACTTTGGCCGCTGGGTACTAATAGAAAACGAAAGCTCGACGTTGTGATTCTTAGTATTGTCACTGGGCATGCAACATATTGTATTGTACATATTGTATCTCCAGTGTCCTCGGATAATGATAGAGACGACGATGAAAAATCAAATGAAACTAAAATATATAAAATATTTTCTGGCGAAAAAAAAACTCGTCTCATTTTTTCTAAAAACCCAATTCAAATATGAACAACTCACCGGATTTTCTTTTTCTGGGTCTTGAAATACTCTTAGAAATCCACTCATTTACTTAAGATAGCCTAAACCTGAATACCAAATCTTTTTCGGAAATTATATGGGCTTGAAATCAAGTTTTTGTACAAAGTTGTTAAAAATTTCTTAAAATTTTTGCCTTTATCGCCCTATAGCTCCTAAACTGTTGAACCGATTTCATCCATATGTATGAGGGATATGCTGTATATTTACTCTTCTTTTATATGAATTAAATTTTTTGAAACGGTCGAACGATAAAACTACGACTAAAAAATATTGACAAAAAATCGCAAAACCTTTCTTAGCGAATATTTAAAAAACGCGAGCTAACTTTCAAACTTAAAGCATATATTTTGCTCAGCGAAACAAATACGACAAAAAAAAAAGTTGGTTTCAAGTCAAAGGAAAATTTAGTGTTGAGCAGTGTAATTAATTGTTAAAACTTTGTGCAGCCAGCAATATATTTCAATAATAAAATAATAAAATACTTTACATATAACATGCCTATAATTGTTTCTCTGAGTCTCATTAAATGTAAAAATCCAGATTGATTTTAATAATTTTAAATCAAATATTATGAATTTCAAACTTCAATACACATTCTATGTTTTCACTTCCAACGGCAGTTCCATAACTGCCAACTTTTTTTTTTTGTTTACGGTCAAAGTATCCTTTTTGAATGCTGACAAATCGAAACTGCGATTGAGAATGTGAGGAGAATTGGCTCAGCCATTTTGTGTGCCGCAAAAGCGCAGGACTTCCGTTCACACGAACCCTTATTGTTTACATAAATCACTTCCCATTTAGTACGATCAAAAAGTCACCTGTATTGTGGTAGGTTGAGGTTTGCAGGCTTTCGCACAATTGCATCACAAACGTTTGTTTCGGATGAGCCGGAGGCAATCGATTTCTAAGTGGTACAAGCATGAAAATCTGAGGCGCTTTGTTCGATTTCAAATGGAAAATTGAAAATTTCCGAAAATCCTTTTTGTGGCAGCTCTTCACTCGAATGCGCGTTACGGTCAAGCTAACCAAGGGAATATAGGATATGCGGCTGAGGTGGCTTCAACTTTGTATTCTATGAGCCATCTGACCATCACATTCCATGTATGGTCACACAAGTTATATTAAAGTGGTCCCAAGTAAATGTATTTAAAAATTCTGGGATGGATGGAAGAACTCCGCTCTCAGAACATCTGAAACCCGTGCAGCTAAAACTTAAAGAATTTTTTACGCCGTGCTTTTGGCAGTTCCTGTTGCATATAAATGTATGTATGTACCCGCCACTTTACACCTTCCGTAGCTCACTTTCATTGCACACGACAACTCACACATTGTTCTTGCGTCGAATTGCGCTAAGAGGCTTAACTTAACGCGACTGACGCGTGAAAATCGGATTTTATGCGCCCGAAATGTTGTTGCATTTCGTTTCGCTGAGAGCATCAAAAGTATTGTGATGGAAATTGCACAGCACATTGCACATTCTGCCATGAGCAGAATTTTCTATTCGACTTTCATTTTTGTAAAAACAAAAAACAAACAAAGGAAAACTCTCATGGAAAACTTCCAAAAGTGTACCTATCGAAGATAAAAAAGATATTTAATTAAAGCCTTGCACAAGAAATTAGATTTCAGTTAAGCTCTGCTTAGATTTGAGTGATTTTTATTCTTGAGATGAGTAATGATGAGGTATTTGTTCTCGTTCGTCCTCACTGGCCAATTGCCATCAACTTATTTTGGGGTCGAGTAAAGTTTCTTCTTTACCAGCTGCCATCTGTGTAAACATTGCTCCCCAGACAAACGAATCTGTTCTTTTGTTGTTGTTGATTCATTGGATGGTGAAAGTAGTCACGTTTTCACCATATTTTACTTCCTCTACTGGTTTCGGGAAATTAGGCTTCTTGAGATATTGTTTCTAAAGATAGTGCCATTTAGCTTCGGAGCTATGATTTCTTTGTGATTCATTTCATTCATCATGTTACTTCCAGAGAGCGGGAGAAAACTTATTGTGATGCGTTAGTAGGGAATCAGTACATGCGGCTGTTGATGTGTCATCTCTATGATTTTCTTAAAGGTTTTATTTTTATTAATCAAAATGCCTACTGTAAAAAGTCCTTCAGTCGAAAGCGTTTCAATAAAAGCAATAAAATGAAAGAAAAGGTAAAATTTGAAAAAATTCTCGGCAATAAATTTGTTGTGACGAAAGCTTTTAAGATGATGGCAAAATTTATGGAGCGTATTAGCCACAAAATAGACAAACTTTTTGGCCATTTGTCCTCTTTTTCTGTACCGGCCAGCTTTTGTTCTACTAAGGACAAAAGTAGCTGTGAACAAGCTTTCGTGCTTAGGCAAACAAGGACCTCTTCCGCTGGTCGGCTGCTTGAAGAGCCTACGAAAAACTTGTTCTTTTGACGGAGAAAAGACGACCGAAACGATGATACTGACGGCATGCGTTCATCTGGTTGAGTAATGGCAGTGGTTTTTCTCCCTAATGACTTTCAGTATTAGAAATGAATTCACTTGTGAAAATTGTTTTATGGCCAAAGAGTAAAAGCTTCCTTCAATGATTTTCGCTCACCGAACTAAAAGTTTTCATCTTTGAACAATTGCTCGTTAAGGTTGAGACGATTTTCATTAGAATTTGATTTTGAGACTATGTCCTTCGATGTAAGGTGAAAAAAGACTTCAAAGGTGAATTTGGATGATATTTACTTTAAGTGACATATGGCATCTCTACCTACTGTATGACAACAATGAACTTCTTTCAATGAAAAATTTTAACACCACAAGGACTACTGCATATTGCTATATTTTATGTCTTCATATTGTTCTTAGCACTGACACTTTCATTTATTTGACTTTGCAACTGAGTCAACTGGCATTTTAATAAGGATAATACATCACGCACGTGTTCGAGCGCAACTGTTACGGAAGAACAGCAACAGAATGTAATCGTCCTGTGAAAACGGTTACAGTCAGCATCTATAAAATTGTTTTCACAAAATTTATCGCCGCAACAAGGACCACTGTATCGCTGTCAGGAGCAACAAAAACAGAGAGCATGGAGCACGGAAAAGGGTACATTGTCGAGCAACAACGAAAGAGCAGAGCGGGCAACAGTGGTCATGTGTCAATGTAACAGATAAATTTCGAATTTATCCCGGAACACGCACACGCAACCGCCTTCTAGGCATCTCTTTGTATTTGCCACACGCATATGAAAGTCCTTGAGAACGTCCTTATTAGCCTTTGGAGTGGATACCTACTGCGAAAATGTGGAAGTTTTTAGATATTCTTAATGATTATTTTATGAATAATCAATTCCATATTGAAAAGCTCTCTTCACGGATGGACTAACAACAATTATTTTTGTCCATTTATAAATCAAAAAAGAAGATAAACCTCTGATATTATTTACCATGGAATAGCTTGTTTTTGACCAAGATGTATGTAAGACTATAGGCTTGGACCAACGTGCTGCCTTATTATTATATTAATTATCTGTATATGATTTCAAGGAACTGATGTGAATAGAAATCCCACATTCCATGAATTCAATCAATTGAAATCTCGAATTCGGTGAATCCATTTGGTATTAACCAAGAGAGTTTTTTTTCGATAATTGTGCACAAAGTTGTGAGACAGCATTGGCGAAAGCTTGTTTTTCAATAAAAAAATTTTTGAGTTTTCCGACTATTACCATTCTTCCACATTGTTTCGCCTGCGACAGAAATTGAGATCGAGCCCATCACATTGCCAAGCGAATACGCTTTCACTACGCCATAGACCTATCTGACTCACGCGCAGCAAACATATTGGATTAATGTGTGAGAAAAATTGAACTGTAGATGCCTCGTTGAATTTGCCACTAGTTAGTCTCTACTGTCCGTGTCTCTACTCGCGTACTAGTTCTTTTTCCTACACTCAAGAACTACTCGCTAGGGCTCAATTGACCCCACTCTTCCTAGAGGCATCTTTTAGGAATTTAAAAACTTTTACAAAAGTTAAACTTTTCGTTATCCATCTGATTTGTAATATACAGAAAAATATGGTGTATTTAAAGCTAATTTCGTTTGAAAATATTTTTTATTAGAAGTAGACCATACTTTCTCATTATCATGCTGTATGCTCCAAAGATCCCAAGTTTTTATATAAAACAACGGGGTATCGAGCTTGCGCTGATGCCTGTCAAAAATGGAAGTAAAATATTTGCTGCAACAAGCTGAAACTATTATGATTAAAAAATCGCTTTCAGGTCCAAAGGACATCGTTCATCGTCCACTTCATTGCTTGTGTTGAAGTTTGTGGAACAAGCTTGCATGAAAATGCTTTTACCCTCAATTTGATAAAATGGTAAAGTTTTAATGTGTGATATATTTTTGCAGAATAATAATGCTCTACACAGGGCGTGGAAATGACTTATTTTCGAAGGGATTATGCTATATCCAATGGTAAAGCATTGCCTTTCAGGATACATGATTTAAATACGTTGCCTCTGGCTACTGAAAAAGCATTTCTCCACATCCTCAGAAGTTCTTATAGATTGTCCGTAATTCAAGAGTTCAGAGTTTTGTCGCATTCATCTTTTTATGGTCATTACAAAAAAGTTCGTTATGAGTCCAGAGTCTTGTAGTTGAAATATTGCAAGCTTCTCACTCGAAGTTGCAGAATTTTTGTATATGAATATAGTATGTTTCGAGATCGCGCTTCGCCAACGAATTATTTTGATATGAAATCTATTTAAGTTTCTTACCAGAAAGGCTTATCGCACCCACATCAATATGTGTTCAGGGTTCTTATTTGAACGTAGATTTGCTGCTCATGTTCGATCATTTCATAATATTTTCCATATTCAAATACATTTACTGGGTGAACTGAATACTACGAATCCGAACATATTCATAAGATGTACGAAACATAATCATGCGCATTCTGTGTCATGTGTTGTACGGAATACGCTGCACAAGAGCATAGAGCATGATAGACTGTCTATGTTTGGACTGCGTTTAAATCTCGGGAAAACAGAATAGGTACATGGCAACAGACCCATGCAAAACAGGAACCATCACAATAAACAACACTGATCTACCGCTCGAGAAGTTACTGAGAGAGTTAACGCCCCTTGGCTTAAGTAGCGTTCAACTCCTGGAGTTATCTGCGGTAAAAAGATAAGCAACCGCTAAAAATCCAAAATTTACCGCACAGTCATTAGGCCAATGGGTCTTTACAGTTCCGAGTGTCTACCATTAACAAAAGTAGCAGAAAGACGGTTTAGCGTTATGGAAACAAAGATGCTTTGATGGATATCCGGACTGACTCGTCTTGATCATGTACCAAACGTGAAAATTCGTAGCCGCTATGGAGTTGGGCCAATTATTGAGAAAATGCGGGAAGCAAAGCTACGCTGGTATGCACACGTTCTGAGAGCAAATGGGGAGTGCTTGGCAAAGAAGGGCTAGACACTGGAAGTACAAGGTCGTAAACAGCGAGGGCGTCCAAAACAGCGCTGGAAGGACACAGTAAAATGGGACCTTGAGGCTGTAGGACTCACCTCAGATGATGCAACCGATAGAATTAAATGGAGGAACTGGTCGCATTTTGCGGACCCCGGTATAGGCAAGTAGATTTCGATTTTTAACATGTGCTGAATATGTGTGTTCAAATGCGAACCCTGCTTTAATTTGAAAAACTTTTTCCCCTATTTAAAAATGACATAAAGGGGTTTCTCTTTAATGTGTACTTGCCTCGTAAACTCGTCAATCAAGACGACTGAAACGTTAATGAGTGAAACTTTGTACGAAAAATGTTATACTTTTCCGACTTTTCAATATTTTCACTTTTAAAGGAATACCCTAATTAGATTTGTGGACGACTTTTTTTTATTTATGACGATAGAGTTTTTTCTGTCAGTCCAGCTGTCATTTGGTCTGTTATTCATTGTTAATCAACAATCTCGCGTTATTTCTAGTCTACCAGGGCCGCGAATGTTTTGCACTTATCCGCATTTTGTGTACCCAAACCGTTGGCAAGAGAATAAAAGACAGCGACGATTTGAGGTTCATCGGTTGCCTTGCCAGGAATATTATACTTGCTTTTTCGAAACCAGCTGTGAACTAGTTTATTTGGAAATGCGTCGCGTATCATATGAGAAATTAAGTTTTCCTATGACAGTTTTAACTTTGACAGTGCAGCGAAATAGTTGCACAGATTTCGAAAGTAAGTTGGAAGCTATGCATGCACCGACACGTCGGGTAGAGAATGCGAAGAGAATGAAAATTTGTATTTTATATGTAAAAAGTAATTCCCTCGTAATTTTGTGTTTTCATGAATGTCAACAGCTAGGGCATCCCGCATCGTGTTTTGCCACTACCAAAGACCAAAAAGAGAAAATCAAAGTCAATTCTAAGAAAGCGAAGACCAACATTCATAACGTCGGGAGCTTTAGTAACTTGGGAGGAACGCTTCTATATACTTATATTGGAGTCAACAGAGACGTTATGTGTTATCTGGTGGTTTCTTTCACAGCAAATAATAACATTCCTGAATCTAAAGTGCTTTTTGTTTTCGGTTCGGCTCTAAAGTTTTTTGGGTGTTGGCCTTCGTAGTGTATTTTATTTTATTTAAAATATTTCATCTTATCCATTTTATAATTTTCTCTTTAACATTCAAAGATTTTCTGTAAAAAAAAAAAGCATTCAGATAGAGCCCCACTACTTAAACTTGCACGTTCTGTAAAAATATTGGTTTAACTACATGATAAGCATAACCAGCTTTAAATGTCGAAGGAAATTTTATCGAGATCCAACTACGGCAAAATTACTACATGTTAAATAAATGTGGATATATTTGTTAGAAATTAAATTTTGCTTTTCGTGGACGTGTGGTTTATTTTGTTGGCGTTTGAGGCAACCAGCAACGAGTAACAAGTTGCCCTTTCCCCTTTGCAAAATCAATTTAGTTAAAAGCGCGTTTTTAGTGTGCAGGCATAAACTTCACGGTCGAATATTACTTGCTGCGTGATTTATGGTAACAATTAAAATTCGCGAATGTAAGCCAAGCTATTTCAGGAGTTTAAGTTATAGGTTTTAATAACCAAGATTGAAAATTAAAGATTTAGTGTTAAATTAAAGAGAGATTCGCTCCGCTTTGAAAATTGAATTATCAGAAATTCGAATCTGCCAGATTATTTGGTAAGAAATTACTTTCTTTCGCTGGTTCTTATATATTTGTCTCTTTTGATAGGGATTTGATTGGAATTCGTAGACGTTTTAAAATAGTGGAGAAGAGAACATTTAATCAAATTAGGATAAGAGCGTGGTGTTGGCTCAAGGAAGAGTCTTTCTATTCCAAGCTTGCACGATCGGAAATATACCTAAGGGCGAAAGGTAATTTATCCCAGGGAGCATTCAAATAAACTCCTGATTATATATAATAGCAACCGAGAAAGAAGCAAGCTGGGTCGTAACCACCTTGTAATGTCGGAATGCTAATGAAGTTAGTGGGTAAAAAACTGGTACAGAATTCCTAACATTTCAATAAAATTTTGAATTTGGGTCTTTATTTAAGTCTCAGTTGTCTCCGTTTTTGGGGCCTGTTTTAAAATGTTCAAACATATACGCCTGATTATAGCAACCTACCTTTTTTTTTTTTTTTTTTTTTTCATAGACAAGACCTTTTGCATTACCCTGATTTCAATTTTCTAAGACTCTTCTGCTTATGTATTATATTTGATTTAAAAAATATACATATAAAAAATATAAGTACCCTATGAGCGATAGAAGCATTGCTGGGAAGTCGTAAAAAAAATACAAAAGATAACATAAAAATATTGGTACGATGAAAAGACAATGATGGCTTAGGACTCCTTTTTCCGCTAAGCAGTAAAAGTAAAGAATTTTAATACTTCGAGTAATCACGTATAATAAAAAATCTAATAACAGTTGAAATTACCTTTCAAAATTCATTTTTGATTTTAAATTGAATACTTAAGTTACTTGTCCTTATGTGTGTTTAAGATTATACGATGCATATTGGTTTCGAAGAAGGTTTTCAGGACTTTTTCATGTATGTATTTATATAGCAGTAGCAAATGCTTTAGTGTGTATCTATATAGTTAAAAAACATCCGTTGATTGAGGAACCTTTTTTGAAAGCAATGGATGTCAAACGATTAATACAAATGTGGCGAAGTGTTTGTATTCACAGTTGATTTTGTTTTCATAACGTTCGCTCTTGACCTCTAATAGTTTCAAACAACGTGGTTGACTCTACTAAGTGAGCAAGTATATGATAAGTGAACAAGTGATATGTCAAAAATAAAAAAAGCGCCAGCAGGCATGCAGTCTTCAGTTCAAAGGTAAAAATAAAACGCGTCCGTTTTCTCTGCTCAAAAAAGCGATCTGGAGCGGAGTTCTTCTTAAAACCACCATGCTGAAGTAAAGTAAATCTAAAAAAATTTAGGAGGCGTTAGTGTGCTTACCTCTTACTTTGGTATGTTCAAATGGTGCATCTTGGGAGCAACGTTAGTTACACATTAATGACTCATATTGACATTGCAGATACGACGTGCAGCACAGGAAATGCATTTCACAAAATATAAAGACGTAAAAGCAGAGATAGGTGGACGAATGGATGGAAGGGAAAAGAAGAAACACAAGGACTTTTAAATTAAACATTTTTATTTTATCCCTACATTTTTTGCTAACATTACTTTGCACTTTCTTATATGAACATGATTTTTAGTTTTATTCGAATGAAGTCATTGAACCTTTTGGAGAATTAAAACAACTTGAAGCTTCGTTATAAAAATTTTATTAATTATGGAAAGAGGATGAGAACATCGCATTATTAATCGTCTTCCAACCTCATTTCGTGCAACTGCAACAAACAAAATTGCATGACATATAATCGGCTCAGACGTTGTGTATATGGGCAACGCAGAGTCTTAAGTAGTGAAGAGCATGCAACGCGCTCTCATTTTTCAAGTTGAGTGTAAATGCCTGATGGGAAAAAGAGGAAAAGTGTGCAAATAAGTGCACTATTGCCGTTGCATAAGTAAAGAGTGTGTATAAAGCTGTTAACTACCAAATTGCGTTGGTTGTGACATTTAAGAATATAATTCCTTTACAGAAAAATTTTTTCAACTTGAATATTCATTTTCTTGCCTTTTTTTTTTAGTATTACACTGAACATTGCGAAATGTTATATATTCAAAAATTGTTTTTAGAATAATATTATGCTATAGTTTTGACCCCTGCAACTCATTTGAATTGTCTGTGAGAATATTTTTGAATATTATCAATGTAAATTTGCTGTCTTCTTCCAAAAATGGCCAAATAAAGACTCATTTTCCCATTTCTTGAATAATCATTGAAGTTTTTTTTCCCCGACTCCTTTTAATTTAATATTATTTTGAAATATGGGGCATTTCACGTGAAGCGGGCTGCGAAAAAAGGGTCATGTTCTGAAAATCGTTCATATTTGGATCAGTTGCACCTCTATAGAGTGTGAGTTAATGGGCAAAATTTTTTTGATATATCACCGTTAGTTTTCGAGATATAGGCCTGTAAAAATTGATGAAATGAAAAATAAGCTTTTTTTGCATGCAATGTTTCGAATAAAAAAAATTTTTTCAAAAAATAAATAGTAACGCTTTCTAAAGAAAATTTATTGAGCTATTCAAGGATGCAAAAAAAAAAAAAAATTTTTTTTTTTCAGTGTAGCACTGGTGGTTTGCATTATATGCAAAAGTTCAAAACGGAACGAAAAAGTTGTGTCAATAATGCGCTCGCTTCGTTGTTGCTATGGGAAAATTGCTGGATACGCATGTTCAATGCTTTGTACCTCCTAAACTAATAGAGATCCCATTTTCAAACTTACATGATATATTCTTAACACCTGCAGCTAAAATTCGAAAAAAATTAAAAAAAAATCAAAAAGGTCCAAGTTGTTGTAATTGTGCTTTAACCATTTCACCACCAGTGCTACACTGAGAAAAAAATTTTTTTTGCATCCTTGAATAGCTCAATAAATTTTCTTTAGAAACCGTTACTATTTATTTTTTGAAAAAACATTTTTTTATTCGAAACATTGCCTGCAAAAAAAGCTTTTTTTTCATTTCATCAATTTTTACAGTCCTATATCTCGAAAACTAAAGGTGATATATCAAAGAAATTTTGCCCATTAACTCACACTCTATAGAGGTGCAACTGATCCAAATATGAACGATTTTCAGAACATGACCCTTTTTTCGCTGACCGCTTCACGTGAAATGCCCCAT
>CM035808.1:27436086-27451744 GCA_020466095.1 Chlorops oryzae
TCTCTGCTCTCTCCTCGCCTTCTCTCCGCTCTCCTCCGCTCTCTCTCTCTCTCCTCCTCCTCCTCGCCCTCCTCGCTCTCTCTCTCGCTCTCTCTCTCCGCTCTCTCTCTCCTCCCTCCTCTCTTCTCGCTCTCCTCTCTCGCTCCTCTTCCTCCTCGCTCCTCTCTCTCCTCTCTCTCTCGCTCTCTCTCTCGCTTCTCTCTCTCGCTCTCTCTCTCGCTCTCTCTCTCGCTCTCTCTCTCGCTCCTCTCTCGCTCTCTCTCTCCCCTCCTCTCTCTCTCGCTCTTCTCTCGCTCTCTCTCTCCTCTCTCTCTCTCGCTCTCTCTCTCCTCCTCTCTCCTCTCTCTCTCGCTCCTCTCTCTCGCTCTCTCTCTCCTCTCTCTCTCGCTCTCTCTCTCTCCCTCTCTCTCCTCTCTCTCCTCCTCTCCCTTCTCTCCTCTCTCCTCTCGCTCTCTCTCTCGCTCCTCCCTTTCCTCTCCTCTCTCTCTCGCTCTCTCCTCCGCTCTCTCTCTCCTCTCTCTCCCTCTTCCGCTCTCTCTCTCGCCTCTCTCTCTCGCTCCTCTCTCCCCTCTCTCCTCTCCTCTCCTCTCTCTCGCTCTCTCTCTCCGCTCTCTCTCTCCCCCTCTCTCTCGCTCTCTCTCTCGCTCTCTCTCTCGCCTCTCTCGCTCTCTCTCTCGCTCTCTCTCTCGCTCTCTCTTCTCTCTCGCTCTCTCTCGCTCTCTCTCTCCGCTCTCTCTTCTCTCTCGCTCCTCTCTCGCTCTCTCTCTCTCGCTGCTCTCTCTCTCTCGCTCTCTCTCTCGCTCTCTCTGTCACTCTCTCTCTCTCGCTCTCTCTGTCACTCTCTCTCTCGCTCTCTCTGTCACTCTCTCTCTCGCTCTCTCTGTCCACTCTCTCTCTCGCTCTCTCTCTCGCTCTCTCTCTCTCTCTCAGTGGTTGTGATGACAGAAGCTACTTTTTTTTTTTGGAACAAAAACGTTCACAAACTCTGCTTAAATATTCCCGTTTCCACTAGTGTGTGGTACATTATCTAGATGACCTCCCTCGTTTGGGGGTTAACGATGTCCACAAGCCAAATTGGAGCACTTGTTGCTCTCTGATATACAAATCTCACATTCACGTTCACATATATATACTAGTGATGTAACGAATATTCGCATTCGCATTCGCATTCGCGAATATTCGCATGTTTTTTTTCGCATTCGCATTCGCATTCGCAAAATGTTGCGAATATTTTTCGAATATTTTAATTAGTCAGAAAATTGACCAAAAATGTAAACTTTAATCGATTTTTTAAATTTAAATTTAAAAGCCAATATTTTAGCATTTAAAGAATTTTTTATGTGCTAACCGTTACACAGATATTGCACTTAAAAAAACCATTTTGGTATGAAAACGTAATATAAGAAAGTCCATGTTGTCAAAAGTTTCTGTCTTTTATTATATAAAAATCCGCATATAAGAAATTTTTTCCTATAGGTATAAAACGACGATATACGACTAAGTTATTGTGGATATCCTTGTCTTAACACAATATAACAAACATTCCTCTGTTAAACTTATAAAAAATTTAATTTTATTAAATATATCTTAATTTTCTTTGCATTTTCAATTTTGCCGATCCATAATTAAACGCATTTGGAATGCCTTTAAGTTCCTTCACATAAATTTCATACAAGAACGACCGTCTGAGGGCTGCTAAACGAAAAACGACAATAACATTGCGTATTGCGCAGGGGCGTTATGCTTGCACGAAATCGTCGATTAGTTTTGTTGTTGTCATGTGACTGTTTTTTTTTTAACACTTTGAAATTTTAACATCGAAATGTGTAATTTCTTTTACTTATGAATGAATTATTTTTTTTCCAAAGTTGGTGCGCTATATAAATAAATGAATTGATTTGGTGATGTGTGCCAAATTTGAGATATAGATTAAAAACTGAATATTCGCATTCGCATTCGCATTCGCGAATATGAGTAGGCATTTCGCATTCGCATTCGCGAATGCTAAAATTTGACATTCGTTACATCACTAATATATACCTACACTTTCAGAAAATTGCCAATCCCATGTTACAACTTAAAAGTTAATGCAACTTAAAAAATTGCGCCTTTGAAGTTTCTATGAAATTGAGCATTGGCGTGGCAGGGGGGAAGGGGGGGGGGGGACGAGCGGTTGTCCTGCAGGCAGCCTAATAATGTTTTTGGCCTTTGAAATTGCTAATCGGCATTTACATTGATCGATTGTCGATGCGATTTTAACGATTTTTTCGAATTCCTTTTTGAAATCGTCTTCCGTCAGCGTTTTCTTACACACTGCACAGATTTTAAGCAACCGAAATCGGCATAAAAATCGGTGGCACGGCTAGTACAAAACGGTTTTGGACAGCTTTACTTTCGTCCCTTGCTAACACACGCAAAAATCGATGAGAGCTGCTGGCCGACAATCGATCAATGTAAAAGCCGTCTAACCCCTTTTAAATAGCACAAAATATTTCGATATAAAAAAAACAAAATTTTCTAAAGTACTATTAAAACAAGTGTTGATTTTCATTTAATAAATTTCTCCCCCCCGCCCCCTAATCCAGATCCTGGCTACGCCCTGAAATTGAGTTGTTTTATTATTAGATATTTTATTTTAGCCTTCGCTCCAACTTCACACTGAATGAAGATCTCTACAAAACAGAGGCAGCAACTTAGGTGAAAATACCCAGGGGGTCTAAGACAAGAATATAATAGCTAAACACATATATAAATACACAACGGCAGCTCTGACGGCCTTTCAATTCTGCGGTCGTTGTTCCAAGTGCTTTAAGAACTTTGACTCTAATCATTGTCTCACTGTCAGCTCGCAAGGATTTAAATTTTGTTTTACTTTTAGAAAAACGGAAAAATCGTGATAAAAACATTAAAATCCTGTGTCAAACAAAACATTCCCGTTAACTTCTTTATTCCCTCATGTTGCTGCTCAAGTACAGATACCAAAAGAAATCTTCGATTTAACCAGAAAGCATAAATTGCCATTGATACGATGAATTAATATTCTATAGCCACCGGTGGCCAATAAACATTCAAAGAGATAGCTGGTCCTGTAGGACCACATAAAACCGGAAAATTTGCTGAGCAAGAAGCAGGGATGAGCAATGTATATAACGCTATTTTAGTCGTGATTTCACTTTTTTATTTAAAACATCACAAAGTTTCCCCAATATTTTACACGTTCAACAAACCATGAAAGCTTTTTATATAGAAAATAAAGCATCTTACTTTTTTTGAAGACTCAACTTAAGGAAATGTAGAAAAAACTAAAAGAAGCAACCCTTGTCAGTTTCTCATTTTATTTTACATCACTCCATGTTACATCGCGAAAGGCTTACTCTATTTGAACATTCATTCGATGGAGACTGTTAAGACTTTTACACACTATTGTGTGCTTATTGAAACTGTTATCACCTTAATATGATCGGTTAAAAAAATTTTACTGCTTTACTTTAAAATAACTTTTATGTACACATTTATGTATGTAGTATGTACATTTTCAAACGACCATACGGTAAATTACCCACGCGAATCGCAAATAAAACAATAATAAAAGGTATACCAAAGGACTTCTCAAGAAAGAATTCCACATTGGAACATTGCTGCATCAATTGACTGGTGTGAATCATTTATAAAAAATTAAATTTAAATGGGGTTTGCACAAAACGCACTCGTTACTATGAAATTAATTTTAATTTGTATTTGGTGTACAGTGGAAAAGTGGTGCCCAAAAGTCTCCTACGGCAGAGTAAAAACAAATACAATACACTTAAGACAACCCAGTGGTGCGTTAAGCCCAGAGGTTCACACAATATTTCTGGCCTAAATGCATGATATCCAGCAGTACCCTCTGATTTCTTTTGTCAACTGATGTCATAGGTAAATCAGGCCTGAATACTCACATGGTATGAATATCCCGGGATATTTCATATGCGAAGATTTTCATCCTACTTGCAAGACTTTTCCTGCTAATGCACAGGGCTATGGGTGAACTTGTGATTAAAAAAAAAAAAAAAACCTATATATAAAGCTTTCTATTACGTCAAAGGTCCAATATTGTTGATCTTTCAAAATCTCTCCGTTTATAACTAGCAGCAAACCGGAAACTGAACTTTTAACTTTGGGAAGAATTTTATTTTTAACACGCAAAAATTCTTTTTTTTCGGGTACATCATGCTTTATTTTTGTCACACCAATTTTCAGTCACGTGATGCACGTGATCTTTTTGTATACCTTTTTTGTGGATAGAAATTCTTCATTCATCATCTGAAAAACCTGTTATAAGCTTTCGCAAGTAACGTTTGCATGTGACCTTGAAGATACTTAAAATGGCGAGCTTTTGAACAGTAAAAAATCAATTCGTCAAAAATAATTTCACTTAAAAAATAATAAACGACAAAGTCCCGTTACGTTGATGTCATTACGTCATAAAAAAGGGAAAATGACGTGGCATATGATAATGTATCACTTGGAATGCCATTCCATATTTTTCTAGTTTCGGAACTAGAATAACAATATTGTGCGAAGACTAAGAGATAATACCTTTTTCTTCTTCTCAACAGTCTCCTCTGCAGTGGGACACTGCACTGGCTTACTTTTTAGGATACATACTAATTTTTTTTGTATTTTTTCTACAAAACTTTATAAAATTTTGAACGTTTTAAGTGATTTATAGATTTTAAAAGAAAAACTTTAAAGGTGAGATGTCGAGGATTCTGTTGTAATATCTTTAAGTGACACTTTCGTAAGCTTTATTCTCAGGCATGAGATCGATGACTTTTCTATCTAATGGTGAAAATGTTTAGCGCTGATTTTTTGCAATCAGAAAAAAATCTTCTTATTCCCCCTTAATACGAAAGGCGAAGGCGACAACTACTCTATTTTTAAAGTCGTCATTATTGATCCCGTATATTCCTATTAAAAGCGTAACTGTCATTGGAAGATCTTTAAATTAAGTTACTTGAAAGAAAAGATTTTTGTCTCGAAGCGTTCAATAACGTTGGTTAAAAAATAGAGTCGACGAGTCTTTGTTTAAAAAATTCATAACTGCCAATAAACACAGTTTAACTTAAAGAGCTTTGAAATGTCGTACATCCTAAAATTAAAGTCTCGCGCGAACAAGGGGGGTCGACTTGTGGTATTTTTCATATTTAAAGCAGAAAACGATCAATGAGCGCGGTATTAAATGATTTTCAAAACTTTTTGTGTTAATCAATAAATTTCAGGAATTTCTTCTGTTTCGAGACTAGGATTTCTTTAAGCATCTGCATAACATTCACTCAATACAACAATAAGTTCACGCCTTGCGAGAATAAAATTATTTGATCAAAAAAATTTAATGATTTCCATGGTTCGAAAGTATTAGATAAAGTACTAACAAAAGGCTTGCGCGAAGCTATTTAAAAATTTGTGTTCAAATTGAACTTTGCCATCGACACAACAACAAAAACAACAACAACAAAAATGAAGAAAGAAAAAATATTGCTTTGCAAGCGTCAAATAAATAAAAGAATTTCGCAACAAAGCAGCTCATCTTCTGCCGGAAAATTGTCAATTTAGCATATTAAGCTTTTAAGGGAAAAGAAAATTTTTATTCAAAGCTGATGAATAGGTTCTTTGTCCAATGTATTCGGAAGAAAGGAATTCAGAGTAATTCTTGACCGAGACTTTTTAACAAAACAAAAAAAAATTGAAACAAATTTGACTTCAATTTGTGTGTATTTTTGTGTAACTGAAAGCGTTGAAAAAAATCAAAAGAAAACAAGATACTTTGCAAGACGATGAAAATTCTTCTCTTTTTTTTCATATCTCGTACTTTAAAGCATGAGCAATCTTTTATGCTTTATTCTTTTATTTAGAAGAAATTTTCTTATTTTCTTAGTGTTCAAGTCGTCTTTTTCCAGTGCGCGCTCGACCAGAAATGCAATAGATTTTCGGAGAAACATTTTTTATATTTGTACTCGCTTGTCGCGCATGCCATGGCTTTTTAAAAAGCAATGCTTTTAAGGATAGCAAAAGCCTGACTTTTAGCAAAGAAGAGCCAATGCTAAGAATGACAAACCTTCCAAAGACTTTTCTCCGCAATCTGTTTGCTTTGAAAGAAACTACATTCAAGGCCAAGAGAAAATTGATAGAAATCTCATAAAAACAACATAAATATCGTCTGCTTAAAGTTTCAATTTCAAAACAGGGTAAACAAAAAACATTTTTTTTTCAAGACTTAAAGCGTAGGAAGAAAACCTAAAATATGGATGGATTATTTTCTTCCTATATGAAGTCTCTTCTAAATTCAATTCAGTGCACTATACAAAGGCTACGTTGGAGTCACTTTATGGTGTTAGCTATAAACTTTGACTACAGTTGGACCATATGGGACTATAGGTCTAACTGTCGACGGCGAAAAGGATCTGCCGCGATCGAGAAATTCACCATTTGGCAGGTAGAGGAAATTCAATAAACTCGAGAAATTCACCAAAAAAGCTACCAACAAAAACATTAGGCAGGAGTAGGAAATTTAACTCATTCGAGAAATTCACCAGAAATCTACCAACAACAATACGGGTAGACACAAAGGGGCACTATGATGCCAATTGCAAGAAATTAATCAAAGAAACACGGCGTCGGCTCGTTTTTTTTTATATAACTTTAAAAGTTCCTAATTGAAGCTTTAATACATAAATGTATTACGATACGTTTTAGCTTAATGTACGAATGTTTTCATTTTGTAATAAATTGACATACATTTTTAACTACGGCTACGAATTGGATTGTACATAGAATTTAGTCTTTTTGCTGAAACAGTGTGATCAAAAAGTTATGTCGACAGGGTAGGACTAAAAAAATAATTTCTATTTCTCGTTTATATTGAGTTTCCCTGATTATTTTTAAAATTTTAAATATTTTTTAAAAATAAGTATTTAAATATATTTTTTATATTTTTATATTTATATTTTCAAATCATTTTATGAGTTTGGTAGATATTTTATATGTAATTTATTAAAAAATCTCTCAAAATTAAAAATAAAAGTGGCAATGCAAAATCACTTCATGCTATGTGCCTATGTTAAAGCAGCGTAGCTCTAACACAGGGATTAGGAAGCATAAGAGTTAGACCTATAGTTCTATATGAGTTGGACTCAGCAGTTTTACTCATCACCAATTTCTCCGTATTTATAATTTGAAATTAAAAAAGATAGATCTTTTGATCTTTTTGTCATATACATTTACACTGAGCACGTATGTGTAGACTAAGGCCGATCATGGCTTAAGTAAAAAACTGGGGAAATTTGTTAGCCGAAGGTTAACGTTCCCTAGAATACCGTTAGCTTCACATCTAATGTGTATAATTCTCTAAGACTTTGTAAAAAGTTTCACCTATAAGGTGTTTGAATTTTCAAACACTTATGCACTCCAAAGGCGCTGATGAGTCAAGGGTGGCGTCGTGACGAAACATGGCCATGTCCGCCCTAGGCGGAGGTGCAAAGCGGTTAAGCTCGAATAATGTTTCAAAATATTCTGAAAATTTGTTTAGCACCGCAATCGTTAACAGATCTTTTGATCTTCTTGTCATAAAGATTTTTTGCCTGACGATGCAGTGTCCTTTTTTTTCGAATGACATCGAAAGGTCAGAATCGGTTAAAAATGGACTTAGCAGGTTTACACTTTAAGCCGACGATATGAAATGAACGTGTCTATAATCTTTTTAACGAGTAGAGAAAGGGTTTTTTTTAATAAGAAAAGAAACGTTTTCTGAATTTTTCATCCGAAAGGGAAACAATATCTCCAAGATCTTTTGGAGGAGTTTTCCAAGTGGAAATCTTAACCAAAGATGTATATATTTATATGAGATTGATGTTCATCAATATTGTCTTCCCTGCAAGCGTAAATCGAACAGGATATTGTTTTATCGAAGAGAGTTGCACAAAAACTTTCATGCTAAGCAATCAATGTAATTGCATTAAATTATATAATATATTAATCAGAACTGACAAAAGTCCTGAGGAATCGTTTTTTTTTTCGTGCCCGAAAAGATTTGTTTATTTCGTTAAAAAAAAAAATAATAAATAAATGGAAATGAATGTCAACTGTCACTTGTCATCTCACTCTAAATTGACATCTGTTTTTTCAACTTCAAGATTGAAGATTGAAGAAGACATTTGAATGCTTGAAAGTGGTTTGGTGGGGGGACTCCCAATTAGAGTCCATACACAAATGCGTAAAAAATTCGGAGCCGAAAATCTTTACTAGAATAAACGATACAAAGAGCTGTGTGCTGTGTATTAAAAACTAACATTCTCATGTCTATCAAAATACAATGTTTTTATGAATGAAATTTTTTTTTTTTGCTCCTGCTCATCGATAAATTTTGTAATGCAATCCATCATAATCGAAACATTCATCATATTATCTGGACAAGATTTTTCAATTAGCTACAAATATTTTGTAGCTCCATTTGTTTTTCTTCTACTCCAGGGGGAATATCAAAAAAAAAACTTCATCATTTGAAGATATTTATTGAAATTCATCTAAGCATCCATCATTAAAACTGGTGGAAAAAACACTTCATTGATATGAGCTCAAAATGCGCTGTTTATTTAGATCATAAAGTCCTTAAAACCCATTCTTGAACCATTTCTTGTGCTTTATGCATGTAAATCGCGACATAATCTGACTAAAGGCATATCATACGTGCATAGAAAACACAACGTTCATCCCGTATTCCTTGGGCTGCAATGAAGATTGGACAGATTATTCAAAATGAAATCTCACACGATGGAAACCGAGAATTTGACAAACGATTTCGGGTCGAGCTGTAAAAACCATACTTGACTACATTGACAAACCAGTTTGTCCTTGTTACGGTCAATTGTTTGGATTAAAGTATTATTCGGTCGGAATGGTTTGTTGAAAATTTTAGCAGGAAAGGATTACAATGACAGGAAATTTGATTTACAAAACACATTCAGACAGTGTTCGCAGCAAACTCGTGCAAAGCAAGATGCTTTACTAAGCCAGTAACAAGTCAATGTGAGATGAAAATTTGAGGATTTTTTCGTCTAGAGCTTGATGTGTGTTTCAATTGCAGGTTTTTGAAAATGAATTCTAGATGGTAAAGAATTTTCGGACAAATCGGAAAAGAGCACATTTCATTCTGAAGAAAATTTGAAATTCAAACTGCCTGTCAAGCCATTAAACCTTCAACGGATATTTACATAGACACGGAGAACTCTGTGTCGAGGGTATGTTGTGGTTGTGTGGTTGTGTATAACAGCCAGAATCAGTGGAGATAGAAAAATGTGTATAGAAATGATTGCGTCACCAGAAAACTCGATGTTCCTCCATCTGTCTGTCCAAATACTGGTTTCTTATCGAAGGAGTTGAGCTATTTTGACGATATTAAGACCATTTCGAACCATTTACAGGGGTAACCACAGTATCAGAGTTTGTTATGACACTCATAAAAACTTCTCCAAGATCTGAATTTTTCATAAAGTAACTGAACGAAAAGTAACATATGTGGCTCCTTAAAAGCATTGAAAATCCCAAGAATTATTCATCGTTATGGTCATGCTGTTGAGGTCTATTTTTAAGAATATCGAAACAAATATACCTCGCCTGGCTGACTTAAGACCGTTTCCACCTTTTCAAGCTGGGTTTTTTCGGTTCTCAAATTTATTTGAATTACTCAAGGGGTAGCTCAGGCATGTTACGACCGTTGACAAGGTCTTCTAAAATTCCACTTTAATTTAACCCCTGCTAAAATGAGTGAAAATGATTTTTAGCTTTAAAAATACTCATTACATCTGGGGGTAAATTTAAAAGGGATTTTAAAAGGCCTTGTGAATTGGCGTAACATGCCAGAACTACCTCTTAAGTAATTCAAACAAATTTCTTTGCTTTTATAGATTTTCATAGTTCTACCTACAATTTTTTACACCATAAGTAAGCTCAATTTGAGCTTAATTTCCGCTTTGAAGCAAGATTATTTTTAGTCATTCTTTTACTTTCAAGGCTATTGATTGAATAACTTTAAGCTTACAAGTTTTCTTGCCTTTCAAAAAATCGCAAATAGTTCAAAATCAAGACAAAAAGCTTGCCGCTCAATTTCTAATATCAGTGAACAAAATAAGTCTAATTGAAACAAATTAGATATGAATTATCTCTCTCCATCCTTCGTTCATTCTAGACACGAAAACATTAAAGCTGTGAAACATGTTGCTCAATGTGTTACCAGAAAACTTGTTAGCAATCCTCTTTTAGGCATACGCAACCCATTTTACTTGCTTGTCCGCTTTGAGTTGAGTTGTATTTTAGTAAAAGCATTTTCATGCCAACTTGTTTCACTAAAACCACAACAAAGTCTTTCAAAAATGCAATAGAAGGTGAACAATGCAATGAAAATGTCCTTTCTGCTCTTCTTCCCCTTATGTTTTCCCATTATCATGAAATAAGTTTTCCCCTTTGATAGTTTGAAGCAGCCGACAGCAGCAGCCGTTGATGAAGTCCTTTCGAAAATTTTAAATAGCAATGTACATTGTACATATTGATTAAAAAGGTTTCGCTTTTACTGAAAGCCTCTTTTTGTTTGTCTTTGATCTTGTTTTAATTTGTAGTCAGTGGTACAGTCTTTCACATTGGACCTGGAGAAGATGACAAACACACACGAGCTCGACAAAACTGGTCATTTCTATTAAAATTCTAAAAAAAAAAAAAAATTAAGTGCATCTTTGAGCCAGTATCGTTCGTCTGCCTAACAAATCACAGATCTGAAAGGCGCGTCGCCACGTAGGAGAAGTCGATCTAGCTATGTTAAATTTGACCATGACCACCATTCGCGAAATGTGCCAACATTTGATTTTCACTCTTTTGAATTGAGTATTTCGCAGCTAGACGCCCTCCAATGATGCCCTCCAACGGTAAAAATTTGACCATAACAACCATTCACGAAATTCGCGAAGTTCGATCGTAAAAAACCATTTTTGCAATTGTATTTAAACAATCCAATTCCAGATATAAGTATATTGAATTGCCTCCGCTAAGAAGCAAAATTTTTATTTGGAAACGAATTATCTCCATCTCGCTGCATTATGCTATTCTGTGAAAATGGTGAAGAATTGTTATATGTAGGTACTAACCCAAAGCCAAAACCTTAAACTTTTGAATCAAAAGACAAAATATAATAAAACCCCTGGTTATATGTCCTTAACCAGCCAAATTCGACCGGTTAATACTTTCGTTGGTTAATAACCAAACATAATTTTTTATTTTTTAACCTAACCAGAGTTCAAAAGACACAATCTGTGGTTAACACTGGAAATAACCAAGTGATATTATTAACCAGACTTTAAAAGACCGGCCTCAAAAATTTCAAATAATTTGACAGTTTAGTTCTGGTTGTAATATTGATATCACCATGTTAAATACACCTTGGATTAAAATCTCTTTGAATTTCAATCAAAAATTTTCATTTTATGTATATGCTTGCTATCTAGGGGTATAACGAAATCTCGAGATTTCAGAAAATTTTCAAACAAATTTGACATTTGAAATCCAGGCGATTTCAATTTTGTTCTGAAATCCCGAGATTTCGTTGTACGTCTGGAAAGCATATTAATTAAAATCAATCAGATTTTGCGAAAATGATTTATAAATCTTATAAAATAAATCTTCAATGATTCAATCCCGATTTCAATCTTTATTATTTCAAACAAAAATGAATGCAATCAAAATATAATAAATCTCAAAGATTTAAAATCAAAAATGATTTAAAATTTTTTACAACTCTGTTCAAAGCAGTTTCAATTTCTTTTTGGATTTTTTAGAAAAAATATCCTCCTAAATGTTTGCACACAAGATTCGTCTGTAAAAACCACAAAAAAGTCGTCGTTGGATTTTCAACCATTTTGGTGCATAATTTTCGTTGTTGTATTCTGAATTTCTTCTCATTCTTCGCTTTTTACTTTCATACTTAAACAGTTTTATTAAACCCCTCGAAGCCATTAGATGACAATGTCGAGCTGAAGCTTTCCATTCACACATTTGAGCAAATGAAAGCGGAACGTAGTTAAGATAAAAGTGTGAACACTTCCGAGAAATTGAAAACTTGTGGTTGCACTTGACAGCTTCCGGTGTGAAAATTTTTTGAAGAATAATGGGAAACATCGTGTTTACTGACTAAAAAATGTGCAAAAGAAAGTCGTTGAAAATGAAATTTTCTCATCAATGCTCTGAACTTTAATTTGCTTTTAAGACGTCTTACCATTTGTGCTTACGAAAAATTCCCGTTTATCGTCACATCGTTTAAATTTGTTCATCTTTTGCACCAATATCAAAATGAAACTCGTTCAGCTGACAACTAAAAGGGTAACTCCGTTGGTATCATTAAAATCCTTAACATTTATTGTGCTTTCAATGGGGAGTTTCTTGAAACTGTTTTCTTTTTATAATACATTCACTTATGACTTTTTCTCACTTTTATAGCATCCACAATTTTACTTTGAGTATTAAAAAAAGAAACAGGTAAGGGTGTTATAGTCAGGCGAGCCTGTCAATAAAATACCTGACATTGCCCACTTTTCCTAATTTTATGAATTGTAATTGGAGGCTTAAATATACGGTCAAATTCTAAACTCCATTCAAATATTTCGAAAAAGTCAGATTTTGGGGCAGTTTTGGGATTTTTGTGACATACCCTAAGTACTGGAGATACCATTAATAATGGACCGAACGCGAAAATTTTTGGGGGTGATGTATATGACTACAAAGGAAGCATGCGTTCCAAATTTTGTTCAAGTCACATTTGAATTTCGGGTGTAGGAGACAATTTTCGAAAAACTGCCTTCTGTCACGCCCACTTTTCCAAGTTTTAGAAATCATATTACTAAACATATAAAAATCACGTTATTAAAAATGTAATTTTCATAATAGACCCTAGTACTGGAGGTACCCCTTAAAAATGGTCCGATCGGGTCCATTCTCGAACTTGTTCTTACTCATGTCCCCGTCAGTACGCATATCCAATTCCATCAAGACAGCTCAACTCCTTCGATAAGAAAACTATATACAAACAGACGGACAGACAGACGGACATGGCTAAATCTAATCTCCTGGTGACGCTGATCATTTCTATATACATTTTGGATCTTATCTCGACTGGTTTTGGGTGTTACACACAACCACACAAACGCAACATATCTTCGACACAGTGTGTGTCGGGTATAAAAAAGAAGTTTAGAAGCTTCCACTGGTACATAGACATAGACGTACATATACATAATCATAAAAGTATGTTGAGGAAAAATTAAAACGTAAGGCACTCAGATAAAAGTCTTTTACACTCTGTAAGTATTCCTGCTAGAATTTTTTCTATTTTTATAATACTCGTATTTAACCCTCTGCAGCTGACGTTGTGTAGTTTTAACAATGTAACTGACGCGGGGTCTAACAGACGTCTCACCTCTGGTCTCATTTCCCTCTTGGCATGTTTTTGGCCTTATTTCCTTTAAGAACAAGAAGTTTCCAATCCAAAAAGAGATAAACATTTGAAATAAATGGAAGTTTTTGTAGAAAGAACATGGATCGTAACATTGGATTTTACAAAATCACGAAAGATTTTTTGCTATTGAGTGTCGGTTAGACTGCGACGGGTTAAGTTAAACTTGACGTATCTTGACAAGGAAACAAGCCGTGATTAACGACAGCAACAAAGAGCTTAATCACGAAATTCTTTCAATCCATTCACGTTAATTCTATTGTGTTTCTCTCTCGGTTTTTATTTATTTTATTTTAATTTTATTTGATGTTTTTTTTTTTGTCATTTCCACGAAACGTCATTTGAAGTCATTTGCTTTTCAGCAAAGCAAAGCCTCTGGGTGTCATTTAACGCCTTTCCGACAATGAATTTTCAAGCAATTAACAGATCGACCGTACAATGGCTTCGCACATTCCACATTACACATTAGACATTTCTACAGAGCATGGCATCTCCATTCATTTGCTCGAAGCAAAGTACTTTTTCTGTCGTTACATAAAAAAAAAAAAAAACAAGAAATCCTTTAAATCTTGCACTCTGTTTACAGCTATTACGACTTAGCATGACTTACTCACTCCCTGTGTCCACAATTTTTGTTTTCTGTTTTAGAAGCTTTCATGTATAATCAAAAGAAAATGAAGTGCAAATAGCAGAAACACCTGAGTGGCTGAGGACTGAAGGTTCTTGCAATATATAAACATGGGTTTATTAGCACACAAGCGAGTGCGAAATGTGTGACATTTTCCAAACAAGAGAGCTCTCTACCATGTGTTCTGTTTTTACAAGAAAAAAAAACAAATGATTTTTAAAATGAGACTTTAAAATTTTAAAAATGTGAACATTTTCAAAAGCTTTTTCAAAAAACTCCTAGTCGTGAATGAATATAAAATGTTATAAATATTCATAAAGTTTTATAAATCTTCTCTACACTCCGACGCGGGCACCACAAAGAGCCACGCATCGAAATAAATACTTTATGAGTCTGATAAAATACCTAACAGATAAATATACAACACAAAGCTTCTGGGAATGTACGAGTGCAGGCATACGTTAAGCCCATCAACTTGTCTAAAAAATATACTTACATATAAAAAAAGAAAATAATCAAAATGGAAATGCAGTGGTGATAAAAATGAAATGCAAATGCACGAACATAAGCATAAGCATAAACAAAACAATATGCGCTGTCTGGAAACACTGGATATAAGAGTGCGATGCCTCAACAAGGACCTCGCATATAAGTCACAAACACTTGACTGTGAATGAGCTCTTCAGATCGATGGAGGAACAAGCAAAAGAAAATAAATTAAGCCACTCCAGATTTTCAGACACAACAGGACCAATGATTTTTTTTTCATCGAAGATTATGAACGGCGTGTTTTTTGTTTCGTCTGGAACATAGGTACTGTTATATAAAATGATTATTCCCTTGCAATATTTTCGTTTAGATAAATGAACCTTCGAAGTGAATGACCTGTACTTCATTCAAAATTGGGAGCTTCAAAGAAAGCAGATGAGCCTCCACAATCCAAGTTGAGAACACTAAAAAATACACTTCACTTTCCATAAGAAAATATTGCGGTAGCTTTGAACTTCATAAAGAAATGCCACTCAAGCTGATTTGCAAATTTTCACTAAAACCAAAAATATTAGAACCATTTATGTTGTTTCACGGGTGCATTTATGATAAGCATCTTTACAAACATTATTATACGCCAAACGTGTGTTTAGAAAAGCATTCCAATGAGACTAACCAAGCATCCAAAGACCTTATGAGTGATGCTCGTGCGACTGAAAGCCAACAGTTTAAAATTAACTTTCTATATACAGTGAACCACGAGCAAACGGAACACGAATAAATGCAAAAACCCCATAAGTGCAAGGTGCTTTGAAGCCTTTCATATGCGTTCTTATGAAAATATGCACGGATTAGTGCAAAGAACACATAAGTGCACAACAACTCGAGCAGAAAAACGTGTTGCATTTATCCGTACTCTACTGTATTTGATTATTCAAGAAAAATCGAATTATCAAGAAATTTCAGGAAGCGTGTGGCCCCAGAAAGGGATTTTAAATTTTTTTTTTCCAATT
>CM035808.1:27451844-27591844 GCA_020466095.1 Chlorops oryzae
GATCGGTCCATTTTTAAGGGTACCTCTAGTACTAGGGTCTGTCACAAAAATCACAAAACTGCCTTAAAATCGGACTTTTTCGAAATATTTTAATGAAACTTAAAATTTGAGCGTATATTTAAGCCTCCGATTATAGTTCAACAAAAATTGGAAAAGTGGGCGTGGCAAAGGGGCATTTTTCATAAAGAAATCTATCAAAAGTCGGTATATGGGGCCCCTTATGGTCTTAAACACCTCTTGATATTAAAAATGATTTGAACATGTGTGTCTGTGTTGGGTATTCTATTGTTAGGCTCGCCTGACTATAACACCCTTACTTGTTTTTTTATTTAAGTAGAAAAGACTAAATACACGCGGAATTATCTGCGTATGAGCAATAAAAAGCGATGAATTAAAAAGAAAAGTAATCATACGCTGACAATGCCCTCGGTAAAATTAATTAAAAGTCGACTAAGTTATTTGAGTATTATATTATATCCTAGTAATGAATTTTCCAAATACGACCAGAATAGCTTCTGAGAAAAAAGAGTATCACATTAAATCGCACAGAGATTTTAATTTAATAAACACCCTTGTTGTGAACGCTTGACGACGCAATGAACCTTATGCTAAGTTCAAACAACATTTTAGGACGCCGGATCCAGAACGAAAACAGTTGGAATTCCGTGGGAGGAATGCGTAATTGCGACAATACCTTGTTAAAAGAAGCTGTGAAAATTGTTTGTGAATTGAGCAATGAGTTCTCAAATTATTCAAACGCTGTCCCCTTACGTTGCGTATCCATACTTTCCGTCGAAGGAGCACACACGAGAGTGAACTCTTGATTTGGGATATCTAAGACAAAGTATTTAAAGGACAATGTGGAATCGAAATGGAAATAATTCTTAGTTCACCCAAAAAAAAGTTTTGTCTCACGAGGTCCTTGCTGCATCTCACAACACAATTCTATCAAGACATTTGTTTCAAAAGGAAATTACTGCCCCTAAAAGCAAACAGCACAACCTCTAAGATAAATGACTTCTATCTGAGCAACAAATGCGCATGAAAGAAAACAAAGTATAAAAATCTGTTCAAAAAAAGGAAAAGCTTTGAAATGGTTTTTGACGTTCGGTTTTTTTTTTTGTTTGTTTTGTTTTTCTTCATTACTTATGAACCATGCTTTTCCCTCAATCAAAAATTTAGGTCATGTTTTCTCTTCCATTTCCACTATCTTTTCTATTTTCAGTCATTTCTATGAACGTTCAAAAGGCATTGTGGCCAAAGAAAATTTTTTCTGCTGACCTGGATAATATGCTGAATTGACGATTTTTTTTTAATCATTGATTTTCCTACCGATTTTTCCTTTTTTGTCAACAGAGCTTCTACAAATCCCTTTTTGGATCATCAAGTTATCGTTTCTGCTACTACGTTTATACATACGCCCTATTCACGAATAAGAATATCGCGAATAGCGAATTTGACTTTATAAACAGTCTTATTCACGAATAGCTAATTCACGATAGTTATTCGTGTATAGTGAGACTATTCACGATAAACACCGGTGGTGATGCCATATTGTTCGCATATTTCTCTCTTTTTGGCGATCAGGTAGCGTTGTTTTTTAGTTTGAGTTCCAAAATCTAACAAATAAGATGGAAAACGGAAAGGAAGCCAACCGTTGCATATCGATAACACATAAATCAGAGGCTGAAATTTTTTCGCTTTTGAAAATCTAATTAGTGAAAGTATTCCAGATGCTTTGAAATCATATGTTTTTCATGTGTGCTACCATTTCATTTCGTTTTGGCATACAGGTAGCGCTAAGACCAACAAATGTCGGTTCCCGTATATACGGTGACTTCACTATTCGCGATATTCTTGTTCGTAAATAAGATTTAACGTATAAACGTAGTATATGTTAGAGATGGATGCTTTTATAGTGTTCATGACGAATGTTTGTAGAATAACAGAGAATACAGACAGAGAAAATAGGACCAACCGATAAGAATGAGGAAGGGTTTAAAAATTTAAGTATTTTCAATATCTTAAATATAATACATAAACACATCTTCTGATTCCCTTTTGCATCAGAAATTTGGGTTTAGTGTAATTATGACTTTTGTGTGATCAAATGCACATAGGCACTCCAAAACTTTTGTACTTGAAACTATTTGGAACATTTAAATTGAAGGGATGTGTCAACAACTTGAAGTATTGGTTGACGCAATAATATAGAAGTTTCTTGTATCTGTAATACTCGGTACAATGTCGTCTGTTCCAGGAGGCATGTGTTATTGTAGATTATTATCTTCTTCTTCAAAGCAATCAAAGGATTTGCATTTCGTTTAGGCGAGCCTCTGAGTTTCGATTTCAGACATGTATATTAGGTGTAGTAAAAAGAAATCCATTATTTTTGCATTAAATTGAGGGCTTTATTTAAGATAGTTAGAATGACCCGATTTAGGTCAAATATGCGCCGTTTTGTTCGATAACTTGTTGCCATTTTAAAGGTAATTTCATTATGCCTCTCTCATAGAAGCCCTCGTTCCTATTAGCAAAAAATTGAGACAGTCGAATTTCAGAAGCCTCTCTTGAAGCGAATGTTTCACCAGCAAAATTGTTCGCCATGGACAGGAACAGATGGTAATCACTTGGTTCCAGGTCCGGACTATAAGGTCGATGCAGAAGAACCTCCCAACCAAACTCCCGGAGCTTCTGGCGAGTCACTATCGATGTGTGTGGCCTGGCGTTGTCCTGATGGAACACAATTCCTCTCCTATTGGCCAAAGCTGGCCGCTTATGGGCGATTGCTTCCTTCAGACGGTCCAATTGTTGACAGTAGAGTTCCGAGTTAAGAGTTTTGCCGTATGGGAGCAGCTCATAGTAGATAATTCCCTGCCAATCCCACCAAACACACAGCAAAACCTTCCTGGCCGTCAATCCTGGCTTGGCCACCGTTTCCGCCGGTTCACCGTGTTTCGACCACGACCGTTTTCGCTTGACGTTGTCGTAAGTGACCCACTTTTCATCACCAGTCACCAACCGCTTCAGAAATGGGTCGATTTTGTTGCGGTTCAGCAGCGATTCGCAGATGGAAATTCGGTCTATGAGGTTTTTTTGCGTTAACTCGTGTGGCACCCATACATCGAGCTTCTTTGTGTATCCAGCCTTATTCAAATGGTTCCAAACGGTTTTTTGTGCAATCTTTAGCTCTTTTGCAATCGAAACAGTGCTAACATGACGGTCGGACTCGATAATTTCCATGATTTTATCGACATTTTCGACAGTTGGCCTTCCAGTGCGTGGTGCATCCTTGACATCGAAGTTACCGGAACGGAATCGACGAAACCAAAATTGCGCATGATTGACTGTTACAGTATCAGGTCCATAAACGCTATTCACATTTTCAGCCGCCTGGCTTGCGTTTTCTCCCTTATCGAAGAAAAACTGTAAAATGTAGCGAATTTTCTCTTTGCTGATGTCCATCTTTGACAAGCTCTCAAACAAAACTGAATCAATCAATCAAAAAAGTGTCAAAAAAGCTTTTTTAGTAGGAACTGTCATCTTTCTAATGCCCCCTAGCGGAACACGATCGGACTTATACAACGCGAGATGCAGATAAATAACGCCATCTATTGGAAAAATAATGGATTTCTTTTTACTACACCTAATATTTATATAAGTATCCATTAACAGCATGCTATTAATTTTTTATTTAACTATTTCGCTTTAATGAGATAACAGATGCTTCGCCACTTGGCAAGCAACTATTTTATTTTCGCTTGTCAAGTATGGTCGTTTTCTGGCACGGGCAACACCCTACAGACCGAACTATGAAGCCGATTGCTTTGAAACTTTAACATATTCCTCCAGTTGTGAATAGTTCCCGCAGGTGTCAGAATTATATTTATTCAAAATTTAATAATAATTTTTTTTACGATTTTTTACAAAAAAGTTCCCAAGGAGGTAAATTTATTTCTTCACGTCAGAAAAAACTTCTTAAAGGAATTTAAATAATTTAACTCTTTCCCACTGAGCTAAAAATGAATTAATTTGATCACGCTATTAGCTTTCAAGCTCATGAATTTTACTACGAAATAAATCAAAGGTTTCCCCATTTTTATTCCAGTTCAATTAGAGGCGTGGTATTTGACGCCGAGTGCCCTTAATTTGAAATTAAAAGAGTTCAGTTTCAGTTGCTTTTGTCAATAGCTTCCCTTTGAACCTCATCCAATTGCTTTTCTCTCTCTATCTCCCTCCATCGCATTCAAACACTCCCTTTAATTTTTAAAAATGTGTGTCGAACTTACTGCTCAACGATTTTTTTTTTTTTGCCCCATATTTTTTATATTTTGGTATGAATAGACCAAATTTCGTTGGGAACCACCCAAAATCCAACCCACAAATCCCTTTGAGTATATATGCGGACAGCACCTTTGACCGTAAGCGAACGGAGCTTTAAGAAGGCAAGAAAACAGCTCGAAGTTTATTTAAAATGCTTTCAATGTGTTCAAATGTAATCAAAAATTCATTCTGACATTCGAAAGACCCCAAAGTTTTTTAAAATTGCTTTGTATGAAAAAAAAAAGATTGAGTCGACGTAAAAAGATTATTGTAGCATTAAAATAGTAACTGACTTGTTTCGTTCGTCATACTGAACAGGACGTCGTAAAGCTTTTAAAGGGTAACTTTTAGTTTTGAGCAATAGAAAGAAGCCGAAATAAAGTAATTAACATGATTGGTTGAGTGTATAGACCGAAACTAAAATTGATGTGTCTGTCCATTGAAGTTTTTTTTAATCGAAGAATATTGAACCATAGCTACGTTATGAAAAAAAAATCAGGACCTCAGAAAGACGAAAACGGATTTGACCATTTTAAGGGGCGCACCCAGCATATGAACTGCTCCAAGATCTAAATTTGTGGGAATTTTATCGTTTGAGTGTAGTTTTCAGAAAATTTCTCATACGTATTTCAAATATGCACAAGGTACTTTTACACATTCATGTGAAGGAAGCACAGCCGATGGCGAGACTACAAAGCGATTCATTTCGATATAAAATATGAAGAGGTAAAATTTTCTCAACCACATTGTCAGCCTGCGGTCATTTCTGAGTTACTAGAATAATTCTAAGGCGGCAACAATACCTGTTCTTTATGTATGTGTTCTGCATGACATACATATAGGTATATTACCAAAAGCTTAAAGCGCCGCAGGTTTCTTGCGAAGGACACAAACTCGTGCGGTTCGCCTGAGATAAGCTGTGGAATTGTTACAGATTTGTGATGGGAACTTAAAGTCTACTTTTTTTTTGCATTTCATATTAAATGATCACTCGCCATGTAAGAAGTCTTTGTCCGCAAAAAAATACATAAGTAAATAACGATGTGTGATGTTACACATTTTGAAAGATGAAGTCTTATTGGAGTTGACACGTTGTTGGTGCAACCTATTAAATGTGTGTGATTTCCAAGGATTCATTTTAGTTCTTCCTAAGCCATGTAAGACCTAGCTGACCACCTATACGTTCAAAGACAGATTTGAGTATTTATAAAGAAAAAATATGTGTGACACTAAAGCTTTTACTCTTTTACAAGCATCTCAGACGGCTTATCTTATGAAAATCTTTCTTACATTTCAGAGCTGTCCGTAAGAAAATCTATAAAATATTTTCTTAAAAGCAAAACGATTCGAAAGTTCGGCGACTTGAAAGTATTTCAAAAATATCGAATACATTAGGTTCTTCCTAGAATTTCTCAGATTGTCGATATGGAATAAAAAGATAAATTATTCACTTATTCTTTCTTTAAGCCTTCTGTGAAATATCTCATGAATAATCGGATTAAATGCCATTTCACTCAATATTTAATTATTCAGGATTTTCATTAAATAAAAATAAATTCGTTTTTGCAAACTCATTTTCCGCTGGTTAAGAAATTATCTTCAATTATTAATTGAAAGATTTCATTTTTATAAAAAATTTTTACAATTAAAATTCAATTTATTGTTTCAAATGCAAATTTCCATAAAGATTTTTCCAATGAAATTCAAGAAGAACTGAGAGATTGAATCCAACTCTTATTGCAGGCGATAAATATTCAATGTATTTACATATATCTCATTTACTTGATATCTGCATTAATGCCTTTCTTTTTTGAGCTTATTAAATGATCTGTATAATAGACATTCATTATGAATCAGAATTTATGATCGATAGAAACGGATGAAATCAATAAAAATCGGAGCGATTTTTTTTAAATTGATTAACAAAACTGTGTATAGTAGTTTCGCTATATAAGAAAACTCCGCTTTAAAGAAATGAATTTCAGGGCACTAAGTCCATTTATATTAAGCTCTGTACAAAAACGTTGTTACACTGCCGCTCATCTGATTGGGTTTGAAGTTTTTAATACACTCCTGCCTCTATATCTCAATATATAGTAAATATTTTTTTTTTAAATTTATATGATTTGAAACACTGTACCTACATTTACTCTCAATTTGAGTAAAAAACTTAACGAAGAAAATTTAGTTATTTAGTATTTTTGTTTTATTTTGATTTACACCCTTATTCGTAGTCAGTTTTGCGCTCATCAGAATAGGTTTACTCACTTTAACATAAAAAACACACAGGAAAATAGCTTTTTTTTAAATTTGTCAAATTTCTTCGTTTTTATTTTATACTTTCAAGTTGTTTAATAATGATTTCATCCTCCTTTATTAATTATAACTTCTTAAACTCGATTAGGATACATCTATTTCTAAAGTTGTTCAATTGTTGCTAAGAAAATTTCAGCCCAGGCTTGCTTAATAGCAGCTATCAACGATTGTTTGTCGCTAAACTGTCGACCTGACTCATAAAGCTTCCTTGAAAGCAATCCCCAAACAATTTCTATAACATTCAAGTCCGGCGAGTATGGAGGCCAATCCAGTAAAGTGACTATTTGGCTTTTAATCCACTGTTTTACTACATTTGCAGTGTGAATTGGTGCATTATCCTGCTGAAACGTCCATGGAACCGGTCCGAAGACTTTAAAAATTTCGTCAAAAGCCTTTCCAAGTACTCCTAACTAGCATTTTGAGTTCATTTTTGACGTTAAAAATTGAAGCTCAAAAGAGCCGTAGAAGGAAATTGCTCCCCATACCATAACTCTACCTTGACAACTATGCAAACGACTCAAATAGTGCTCTTCTTTACTTAAGTCATGGAAGTAGTAGTTATAACCATCGGGCACTTCAAAATTGAACTTTTTTTCGTCGGAGAACACGATGCGTTGCCATTCCTTATCCCACGTCATGTGTTCGCGAGAAAATTTTAAACGTATTTCCTTTCGAAGGTCGTTTAGAGGTGGCTTCTTTTGGAGTTTCAGTCACTTAATGTGCTTGGCTTTACTTATAACTCGTTTAACTGTAGAATAGCTGACCTTAACACCTGTTTCCGTTCTAATTTTCATGGCTGTATTGTGAGAATTCGACGCCGCTCTTATAATGGCTCGTCTATCAGCTTCTGTGATTGCCGTAAAAGTGCCGTCTCTCATGTTTTTCCCATAGCCGGACTCATTCCTCAAAAAAATACTAACGGCATTTTGGTTCCGACCAATTTTTTGGCCTTTTATGTAATGGCTTAGACCAGATTCCTGAAGCCCTTTAATTTTGCTTGAAATTGATCTCACGAAGAAATTCGCGACCACTCGTCCGCCTACTGCGACGCAAACTAAAATTATTGCAATTAAACTAGTGTCCGACCGAAGGTTCGGCTGCGGCTTCGGTAATCGGCATAATCGGCCAATTCTTAATCTTCGGCTTCGGCTGGAAAAAGCCGAATATTTTAGCTGAATATTTTTGCATTTTAATGGAAGTAAAAAAGTCACGATAGATTTTTCAATTGCTTCATTGAGACCTTTTACACTAGTGAATTATTGCCGTAAATTCTCACTTTGTGGGCGACTAAAGCGAAAGAATTTAGAGAAAATTTGAGCGGTTTTTTTTTTGTGCTTGCCAAATGAATAAAGACTGATTTTGTTTCCTTACTGTAAAATGTTTTGCATTCGGCTTCGGCCTTCGGTCTTCGGCCGAAGTCTTCAACTCTGCCGATTGTTCGGCTTCGGCTTCGGCTAAAAATCCACCTTCGGTCGGACACTAAATTAAACCTATTCTGATGAGCGCAAAACTGACTACGAATAAGCGAGTAAATCATAACAAAACAAAAATACTAAATAACTGTAAATCTTCTTCGTTAAGTTTTTTACTCAAATTGAGAGTAAATGTAGTGTTTAAAATCATATAAATTAAAAAAAAAAATATTTACTGTATATTGAGATATAGAGGCAGGAGTGTATAAAAAACTTCAAACCTAATCAGATGAGCGGCAGTGTATAAGAAACTCGTATATAAGAAAAATCCGCCTTGAAGAAACTGTTTACCAAAACCAAAAACACTTTTTGTATGGAAAACCGGAACTACTGTACATGCCTTGCTTCTCTTTCCATTGCTAGGTGAAAATTTTTATTTCGTTTTAAAGCGAAAATTAAATCGCGAGCCGTACTTGGGACCACTTCAAAACGCAATGATGCAAAGCGTTTTCTCCTTTCGAACTTTGCTACTGAATATTTTAAAACTTTCGAATCCTTTTGCCGATGTGGGCAGAGAAGTTTCGTTTTTCATAGATTATTTTAGGATCACAGAAAATACGAGAGAGAATTGATTTTTCAATCGTTCAATCTTGTGATTTTATGTACGTTTTCTCGGTGTCTAGTAAAGCAAATGAATATAAAAAAAGAAACAAATTAAAGCAACTCCTTGCAAATAGAACCCTACTGTAATTAGGGATGAATTTACTAAAAATGCGTACAAGATCAACTTCAGTTTAAGTGGAGAGTCTGTATTTAGATTAATAACACAAAATCGTTCGCTTTCTAAACCACAAACGTTCTTTTAACAATGTTTCATTAGTTAAATTTAACACCATTATTCATAATAAAATTTTAAATTTAAAACATTGTTTAAATTCAATTTTTGTATTGAAATTTGAGATTTGAAAAATGATTTACACGTAAAACTTGATTATGATTCATAATTTATGAATAAGGAATTTGGTGTCTGGTATCTTAGAATAACATACTCAGATCCTAACATCCTTGTTTTTTTTATTAAAAATCCAGTTATTGAGGTACTGAGTCAACTGATTACTCAATAAGTAAAAGTGTTTCATACCATTATGTGCTAGTAAAGCTATGGGGTGCTCTCATTGCAAAAAGAAATTTGTATTCATTATGTGCAATGAAGACAGTAAATGAATGGTGCATTACGTGTCATATCGCTCGACATCATAACTGTGCATGTGCATGTCCTCTAAGGCGGCGAACACACCGGATCAAACGAAACGAAACCAACGATTTTTAAAACCACCAGCAAATCGTCACTACTCTTCAAAAACCACGTAAGCGTGACATGAATTTTCAGAAAACGAAAACAACTTAATTTTTTTTTAAATCGGTGTTTTAAATTCAATTTCGTTTTATCAAAATATAGTTTTGTAACTCCACCAACGGTACACAACTTTGTTTTGAAATTATTTACTTGTTACAAGTAGCTCTCGCCAAATTTGTCGCTTACGTGTTTTTTTCGCAAATCAAAATTTGCAAATTTTGTCGCTTGCGAGGTTTTTCCAAATTAAAAAAAAAAAGAAAATTGCAATTTTTAAATTAATATTTATTCTTTCAGTCAAACAAATTTTACTTATGTTCTTTTCTTTGCTTCCTTTTCTTTTCGTTCTTATTCAAATTAGAAAACAAATTTTTCAAGCTTATAAAAATTTTGTTCAGTAACAAAGCCTCAAAAAACAACTTCAAATTATTAGATTTTATTACTTATTGGAAGCGTTTCAAAAAATTTGGTGTTTAATCGGTATTCGTCATTGACATTGCAACCTACTTGAAGGATATCTATAAAATTGTACAATTTTTGTTAATATATTGTCATAAAAATGATAAACCCGTTGATAAAACACTATTTTAGATTTTTTTATGATATACTTACTACTTTTAAAATCTCAAAGTAGCATGGGTTTTTTTCACCATACCTAAAATTTTTAGTAGCAGCTTGCCATTCTTCTTTCTTTTAAAGGAAATATTTTTTCGTTTTTTTTTTTCCAACAACAAAATATGCCTTTCTCTTTACAAATGAGAAAGATTGTATTTTTTAAATTTATTTATGAGCCAAAAAAAAAGGTTTTGCAGGAAATTTTTTATTTTGTATGGCACTTACGAGGTTTTTGAATTGGCCTTTTTTTTCATACAAACTTGTCAAGTTGAGACTGCCAACTCATAGGAAATATATTTTTCTACCATAAAAACAAAAAAAGTCACTTTCGAGATATTGGCGCTTACTTGGTTTTTGAAAGTAGCGACGAAATGCTGCCTTATGATATCGAACACACAAGATTAGTCAAAACGAAACGGTTTTGACAAACAAACAGAAGGATTCTTTTGATTAAGGAAACGAAATTATTTGATCCGGTGTGTTCACAGCCTAAGCGAACGTATGAAACACCTTGTCTTAAGTTTTGCATTTTTTCCTCGAGCGCTTTGAAAGGAGCAGTTCGTTCATCCTTGTCGGGTGTGTATGCCGAACACTTTCCTCAAACGTATAGACTGTCGGCATACATGTTTATATGCATACATATGCATGCTTTAATCATCTTCAGGCACTGCTGCTAGTCGTTTTAAGTATTCTCATTCAGGTGCAGTGATTTCGAAGGGCTCGAGCTGCTTTGTTATGACCAAGCTGAACAAACTGAGCGGAGCTCTTATGCTTGGCACTTCCTGAGAGGCTATACAATTAATATTTTATTGTAACACATTTGCATGGCCGTTGTACGTACGCGTTTTAATTATTTTTTTTCCGTTTTATTCTACTTTAATGAGCGTGATAAATTACAAGGTTTCGCCGGCATGCATGTAAGGATTTTTTGCGGCCCGTATGGTCGGCGTATGTAAATCTACGTACGTATTTCAATGACGTTTTTTTTTTCTCGTATATATTTCAATTCTACCGCAGGAGTAAAAGACTTTCATTTTTCGGCGTTATATTTAATTGCGGAATGTTTGCATAATCAAAATATATCATTTTTACAAGGTTGACAGATATTATTTGGTCAGGTTTCCTTGATGAAAATGTATTATTTTTCGTGGAAAAATCATTGTTACATACCCCGAGATAAATTTGATTTTTTTCTGTTCTGTGCTGGGGACTGCTTTAATTTTGAATCATCTGTTTTTTGAATACCTTTTGTTATTGTAAAGCTGTGAAGTTCTTGTACTTTAAAGTTTTTTTTAGCTCATATCATAGCTTTGTACTGTCTTTTGGTGGTTTTTCGTAGTCTTTCCCCCGTGCGATGAGTTTCAAGGGAACCAGTAACCTGGAAACGGCTTTAAGTTGGTAATATTAGACTATGGTGAATGCGACATTTTTAGCAATCGAAATTGACTCGCCTTTATTAAAATCTGAAATTTTTTGTTTTTGCGGAACACTGTTGAATATTTATTTCGCGCCATTTTGATGATCGACTTCTCTGAACTTGAACTGCATACGCTGGGTGTAAAAACATAATGAAGTGTTGCGGCACTTTTTCTTGATCCTTTTCATAGCTTCATGTAACAACTAATAAGTTGAAATGAATTTTGCAAAAATGTTTACATTTTCCATTCCATTTAATTAAAATCCTATTAACCTCGAGGGAACGTTTTGCAAACTACGATCACGATACAATCGTTTAAGTTTATGTACTTTGCTTAAAGTTGGCAATTGTCAGGATGGGGCCCAAAACTTTTATTTTCCAATATGGACACCAACAGGCACCATTTGACATGACATTAACAATTCTTTACCGCAAAATTAAAATTTATCTTCTCTTTTCGCGATTTTTACCTTGAAATTATTTTCCTCAAATGCCTCATGAAGCATCCAATTATTCGGTGTTAATGCACTAATATACTGCTCTGTATTGCGTTTTCGAACACAGTGGTGAAAGTGCTTGTAGTCAAAACCATACATCTCAGGAAGCAAAGCGGCGGCAAAGCAATAAACTCAAAATGGCTTAAATTCTATGCAAAATGGAATAATTTATTTCACTGAGGGCACTCCATTGAAGACAAAGCCACATGAAAACAAATTGGAAATGCAAATACTTGTGCCATTAAGGACCGAACACGAGTAGGAGACCAAACCGAAACATTAATAAATGAACTCTTCGAATTGGTGGTCTCATTGACGGGAACAATTTATTTAGAAACAAAAGAATGCCTTTTCATACCATTCACTAATGAAGCAGAGAATTCAGGGAATATCGAACTTTTGGCTTTGAGGTGAATTTCCAAAGGAAAGTTTAATTGATTTTGAAAAGACAAATTGAATAGGCTCATCAATATTCATATTCAAAGGCATTACATCTTAACGGCGAGTTTTCACATTAGGATTTGTTGTATACCATGCAATAACAGCACACAAACATTTTAATGCGACCAATCCGATCGGTTTCAGATGACGTCAATTGCTCCACCAAAAGATTTTTGATCTGCCATGGTTGGTTGGTTGGTTGGTGTGGCTGCCACCTCACATGGGCCCTTCGTGAAACTACGAAAAATGGGAAAACGAAGAAGAACAGAAACAGAAAATCGACACGTCCGAGCTAGGAATTTAGCCCAGAATCTCTGGCATCGTAAGTTGGCATCTCAACCAACTACGCTACTGAGGCCAACTTTGATCTCCGATACTTTCTACAGCATATTGTACAACAAATCCTAACATGCATGGGTACCTACTTAGAGTACGATTTTATTAACCGTTTAAGTCTTTTTAATATAGAACTACGATGTGCATTTACACTTTCTTAACTCTGTTTAGTTGTTTGGGTTTTATTTCGTATCAATTTATAAGCAAAAACGCATTGAAAGGTGAACATTTTCAAGCGACTTAGATGAAGGAAAAAATTCCAATATGAAAGAATTTTATGAAACTCTAAGCTCGTTGAATTTTTCATGAACAAAACTTTGAAAATAACTTGGCATCCATATATCTAACAACAACTGAAGAGAAAATTATTTAGTAGGTATAACGAAATTGGGCACAAAATAGTTATTGTTGGCCAAAACGCTGTCTTACACGTAATTGACACCATGCCACGATGCTGCAAAATGCCGTGCTTAAGAGCTTTTTGGAGGAAATTTAGCCGCAACGCACCTAGCTGCCATTTCACAACTTGTATCCTCCCACCAAGCTTTTTCCTGAAACCACTTGCTTTGATCAAAAACAATTTGTGAAATTCTCAGAAGCCAAAATTGAAAATGCGTTCTCTCAGCACAAAAGAATCACTTATTGTCTGGTTTCGTAAAGATATTTGTTTAATACTAGAATTCAATAAAATTTGGCAGACCACTTTGTATTTTGAAAAGCTATTTGGTTAATGGAATTTTAGATATTGTTTTTTGAATTATTTGAGGTGCTTCAAAAACAATTTTTCACTCACACACATACACATACCGTAAACGTTAATGGTTAATTTGATCAAAGGTAAAGATGTTTAAACAGTCGTCAGTTCGGACGAAGATCAGAATAACACACAAGCTTGGCGATGGGTATGAAAATCTGTTTGGATCTGCACAGATGACTTGAGTGTTTTCTTTCAAAAAGTGAAGGACCTTATTAGGGAATTCTTAACTATTTCAAAAATTTTTTTCTTATTATTTACGAAAAAACAAAATAAAAACAAAAAAATAAAAAGGCTTCAAAGTAAAATCATAGTGTAAAGGTTACTGCTTCCGCACTTCAATTAATCAAGTACTACTAAGACATGCATTTAAAGGACAATCTGATCTGAGCTAATGGAACAAGCTGAACCGAGGGCTTTCACTGTGAGTTTTCTATTGAAAACTCCAACTCAAACCCATTAGAGCACCTTCAAATTTGTGTAACAGCTAGCTACATCAATTAGCAATTCAAATAACTTTTGGAAGTGTTCTTTCAAAATGCGTTCATTGACTTCGAATGCCTTCAATGCAGTGCAAAACCTTCGTCTATTCATTCGTGACTTCACTGCGAGTGCAGTTCGAATGAGGCCAAAAGCATATTGAATTGAATCGGTTGAATGTGGTGGAAAATTTCAATCTTTTGCTGCTATTCGGAACAGACCCAGTTCAAGAGGTTTGAACTTTTCGCAGAAACAAGAGAAATGGTTTTGACTTTCAATAAATTCATGTGACCTTAAGTGTACAATTGGACGCCTTGAATGCATTTTCTTTTCCATAGAAAAATATTTATATTCAATTAGTTAAATAAACTAGTGTTGATTTCCTACAGCCATAAGACCAATCAACAAGGTTCCAGGCATGTGGAAGAAATAAGGAAGCAACTTCGAATGCAAAACTTTAAAGTCATAGGCCCATTTGCTACTGTTTCGATTAAATTTTTTCGTTCCGAAAAACAAAAAATTTGTATAAAAATTTTGACATTTCGAGAGGATATCGTAACGGAAAACTTTAACCGGAACAGTAGCAAATGGGCCATAGCCACTTAAATAAAAAGTTGATTGCAGAAAATTCACGGAAGTCATAGGTTTTTCAATTCACACAATTCACTTTGTAAATAACAACGTAATTGAAATTTAAAATAAATTTAAAACAAAGGTAATCAAAAATATAACTTAAATGACTAAATAAATAATAAACTACAGTAACATTTATTTAAAACAATTTTGATGGGCTCTTTTTAGCAACCAACCCTCGTATAGCATTCTACAGATTAACAAGAATGAAAATACTTTGACTTCAAGAAAATCGAATTTCCAAATCACAGAATTTAAGTTTCTGAGAACTTCGTTTTTCGAATGAATAATTCAATACCAGAGAAAGAGAGAGAGAGATAAAGAGAGAAGAGAGAGAGAGAGAGAGAGAGAGAGAAAACTTTCATTAATTTTTCTTCTTCTAAATTTACTTCGAACGCACGAGCTTATTCCGACATAATTTAAAAATCTTTAACATTTAAGATTTCCTCCTCCACGGACGTGTTATCATTTTGCTTTCCCTAAATACTTCCAAAATCCAATCAATGCAAACAACTTCTGAAAATAAAATCGAAGTAAATAGAATGCTTAAAATTACTTTCACGTCTATTTTAAAATAGCAGCATTAAAAGTTCCTTCCATTTCAAATGGCCTACCGAAATCATTCTGACGTTTTTTTGATAACCTCACACCGGAGAAAACGGCAGCCATCGAACGTCAAAATAAACATAAAACTTTTTGAAGCCAAAGCGAACACTTTGAGATAATTTCGTATTCTGATCTGTATCCCATTTCTTTAAACTGCCTACGCATGAAAAGGCAATTGGCAGCAAATGGAAAAAATCTATAATAGAAACTCGTTGAGTTACGGCCGAACTGGAAATCTGCAGAAAATTTTTTTTTACAGCATTGACTCAAGTGTATCCAGAAGCAAAATTATGTCGGGATTTTTGATGAAAAACTCTTTAGAAGGCATTTCTTTGGAATTTACCTTGAGAAAAATTTAAAAAAATAAATCACGCTTTTTTGTAGTCCCTCCTTACAATATTCTGTCTCATTGGAAAATTGCTTGATATAAGGTTTAATTGCAAAAACATGGGAAAATTCTTGAATTTCCTTTTTTATCGATAGGGTTCAGAATAATTTGTCAACAAATTTCCAATATTTTTAATTGATTTTCACTTCATTCAAAGTAATTAACGATTTCCCGGAATAAATGCTCAGAAAATGGCAATTTGTGTAGGCAAAATATTCGAAAGCATCCCTGTAGGAACAACGAGGTCAATTTAATAAAAGGGAGCACAACAGAAGTACTAACACAACGTTTTATTTTTTGATTTTTAAAATTTTTTAAATTATTTTTTAATAGATTTTATTAAGAATTTTTTTTTTTGTCAATATAAAACTCTCAAGACGAGAAAAGTAACCTTGGTAGTTTAAGTTAAAGCGGTGGTCATTCGACTTAAATCTTTCGCTTCTAAAGAATATATTTTCTAATAGAAAATATTCTGCAAAAATCGATACACAAGCCCCCAAAACCTCATACTGGTTGCGCGCCTTATTGTGTCCAACAAATACAAAGCAAGAAACGCGAGTGACGCTATTGTACAAAAAAGACATAATTGGCAGTAGGGTTGGATCATGGAACGACCAAACAACAAAAATTGAAACAAATTACCCTTTTTCAGAATTTAATTAATACAAACACTTTCGATGTAATTGGCATGATATCACTACATATTATTTCTGGTTTACTTCGGTCTATGTGATTGCGGTTTTATGGTTGGACGTTAGGGCACGATACGGACACAAAAAGTATTGGAAAAATGAATGCTTTAGCAAGAACTATCGGTTCAAATGCGATGGGATATTCCACAAGAGGTTCGAAATGAAAAATGGGTTTATTCAACAGGAATTTTGTTTATTAGTTCGAATTCATCAAAGTAACAGAAGGTGCAGTTGTATCGTCAGATGGGAATATTGTATAATTCCGTATGCTCCACTTTGCGACTGTGTAGTCCGCGTGTTTTCATCACTCATCAAGTCATTCATCAGTGTCACAAAACCATATTCACGATGTGATATTGAATCCAAGGACACAAAAATGTGTAATAGGGTATGTTCAATTATTGGATACTCAAAGCTTATCATTCAGCTAAATTTATACCCTACCTGATGTCGGCCGACGCATTAAAGAAGACTGATACTGTAGCCCGTGCACTATAGTTTTTTTAAGGTTTATGGATTTTGTCCCCTGGCGAAATAAAGTTACTGAGGCTATATAAAAATATATTGTCATGCCCTTCCTTATGAAGGCGAAGGCATTTAAATACTTCACGCGCCTCAGCCCGTCGTGGGTTAAGAAAGGCTTATTTGAGACTCTGAGTTAAGTATCACAACACATTCACCCAAAAACATTCGTTTTCAAGAAAACGCCTGATTGCTTGGTGTGCGCAGCTCGTGCAGTATTAAAAGCATTTCCTTACTAAGAGGGAGTTCACCAGGAAGATGATTACCAAACGATTAATCTAAGGAACTGAGTAGATTCTGAGTATCAAAAAATGCTCTGATAGGAACGAAGTCTAAACAAAAATCTTTGAAAGATGTACGTTTTTCTTTGCCTTTCCCTAACCAGAACAGATGGGATAAGCTCCGATTGCCTGCGAAATATCTACCAATCGAGAAGTTTAATTAAACACTGGCAATTTTACGTAATGATGGAACAGAGAAACATTTTTGACCAGTCGGAATGTAGATGGAGACTAGCCGGAACTACGGCAGGGGCGTTGCACAATTTAAATTTAAGAACAAAGAATTTTTGTAGCGGTATTCAAAAGGGAACAATAGGAAATATAAAGCAAAAATTGTATGGGTAGGTACACTTTTTTTTTGAATATCCTTAACACGAAATCGTGTATTTCAAAAGACGCAAGAAGGGGGAATGTTTTACTTTAACACTTAATTTGTGGAAAAAATATCCATGCTTCAAGATTCGCGTGCTCCTTGATGGCTTTTATTTATCGCTGTCATTAATACGGTTTGAATAGGAAAAATTTCGGAGTGATTACAGTGGATTTGCAAAAAAACAACAGAAAAAAACGCCATTTCCTGCGAGGAAGTGCTAATCATAACAGCTTTTTTTACGAACTAAAACATGTTGTTTGAAAGCAGCAGAATCGTAGGTATAGTTTTTCCAGAATGTTGAAATCCACTCCATATTGATAGAGGAAAATGCAGCATTTTGGGACTAATGAAGGGCCATATCTTACTCGGAAATCGAAAATGAAATGCTTACTTTGATCAGCCTCGATTAACTTTGTCTCTCAAAGTTAAATGGGGGACCGGGGGATAGGGGCTAATTTCCTATTAAGGATTAGAAACACGTACCCCGCGTTTTAATAGGAGTGGGTAAAAAAAAATTACCTCAGACAGCGTTTCTTTTGAGGATAGCTTTTGCCCTTCGATGCATTTACATCTTTCATTATTTGCGATGAGTCGTTGTGCAATTCAAGTTTATGAAAGGGATGGTTCAACATGTTCGAATATTTTTCCTCTTGCCAATGTATTCAAAGAAAGAAAAATAGAAAGTACAAAGCCTAAAAGGGTTTTCCGCCAACAATGGTTGATCTTCCTGTTTTCGAAAAATGCTCGAAAGTAACTTGAAATTTATGTGTTCCTTTCTATCTGAATACAAAGCGAAGTTGAATGCCAGGATAAAAGTCCCCCCCATTTTTGTTTACAGAAGAACTTTTGATGCATTCAGTTTCGCCGCTTCAAAGTTATTTAGTTCTTAATGCTGCTGAGCAGTCTTATAGACACATTCAACGAAGAATGCCAGGCTCAGTTCATAATCCTTCATAAGGCGCTATTGTGCAATCTGCTTAACGTAATCCTGAAGTAATTGAAATATGAGTGCGAAAACTTTTCGAAGCGAAATAACTTTTTTAAGAATTCCGAATTCATATCTTTTAAAATATACATCTACACGAGAGTATGTGTTCTCTCTCTCTCTCTCCTCTCTCTCTCTCTCTTTTTTTTTTATACGGAAAAGTGCAACGACGAATTAAATAGTCTCCCAACAGTTTCGTATATTAATGTGTTTGCAATAATCAAAAATACTCACCAATAACAACAAATTAGTCTTTAACCGTTGGTGAATTCATAAGTGTAGCTTCATGAAGGAGTTTTGCATAGTTCTTCCTAAGTCCAACTACAACTTTGCAAGTAAAAACCTTGAAGTGAAGTCTCTTTATTAATCCCTATATTTAACGCACTACCCTCCATTTTTATAGGTGTTACAGACTATACTTTTAGTTGGACATCAAGATTTTGCAGTGATTTTCAATTTCATGCTTTTTACATTTATTGAATTTAAAAAAAACATGAAATAAAGAATGAATTTGGCAAATACGGCACAGGGACCCTCAATACAAAAAAAAACTCCACGCATTAATATTTCGTGCATGTTTTTTTCAGAATTTTTTTTTTAACCCACCTAAATATTTGAGAAATATTTCAAACCCATTAAGGGGCTCTCTCCAGTTCCGTCAGAAATGAAACAGAAATGAAAAACTTCATATAAAAAAACGCTTCAGAAAATTTCTGATTCATTTCTGAAGCGTTTTTTTATATGAAGTTTTTTATTTCTGACAGAACTGGAGAGAGCCCCTAAGTCAGGTGGCTTCCTGCTTCTTAATAAAGCAATGAATTTCAGAAAGACACGCACATTTAGTGTTTCTATAAAATTTATTACAACACGTGCAATTCCTACGTCCCTAACATTACCAAAATCACAAATCTTCATGCATAAGAATATTCATACACTTAAATATGTATGATGAATTAGATAACGAATAAACATATATATGTACATATATTGTGCGTATATCATTAGGACCTCCCTTGAGTTCGCAATCAAAAAAATACCACGGCTTGCCTAGCGGCAAACGCACAGAATTCGGTGGCCTTGAAATTTCGCTTACGGTGCTTTACCCATTTCGCATGTAAGCATATAATTTACATGTGGATGCGCCACAAGAAGATTGAGAATAATTTTTAATTTAACGCAATTGTTTTGCCATAAAATATTGCGGATTCAGAAATGAGCGCGGACGAAGAAAACCCTTGCGGTCATTTAAGCTTTGGTTGAAAAAATAAATATATTTTATGCCAAAGGTACATTTGGTTTGTGTTTCCGTTTATTATTATCCGACAACTTCTCGAACTAGATTTTTTAATATACTTTTGATGGCAGAACTTCGTGCTATTCATGCAGGGTCGCAAAATGTCTTCGTAAATTAAGCCCGTACCTGCTTGGCGAAAAAAATCCCTCATCTGCGAAGAAAAAACAATGGGAAAAGATAATATTAGGTGTAGTAAAAAGAAATCCATTATTTTTCCAATAGATGGCGTTATTTATCTGCATCTCGCGTTGTATAAGTCCGATCGTGTTCTGCTAGGGGGCATTAGAAAGATGACAGTTCCTACTAAAAAAGCTTTTTTGACACTTTTTTGATTGAGTGATTCAGTTTTGTTTGAGAGCTTGTCAAAGATGGACATCAGCAAAGAGAAAATTCGCTACATTTTACAGTTTTTCTTCGATAAGGGAGAAAACGCAAGCCAGGCGGCTGAAAATGTGAATAGCGTTTATGGACCTGATACTGTAACAGCCAATCATGCGCAATTTTGGTTTCGTCGATTCCGTTCCGGTAACTTCGATGTCAAGGATGCACCACGCACTGGAAGTCCAATTGTCGAAAATGTCGATAAAATCATGGAAATTATCGCGTACGACCGTCATGTTAGCACTGTTTCGATTGCAAAAGAGCTAAAGATTGCACAAAAAACCGTTTGGAACCATTTGAATAAGGCTGGATACACAAAGAAGCTCGATGTATGTGTGCCACACGAGTTAACGCAAAAAAACCTCATAGACCGAATTTCCATCTGCGAATCGCTGCTGAACCGCAACAAAATCGACCCATTTCTGAAGCGGTTGGTGACTGGTAATGAAAAGTGGGCCACTTACGACAACGTCAAGCGAAAACGGTCGTGATCGAAACACGGTGAACCGGCGGAAACGGTGGCCAAGCCAGGATTGACGGACAGGAAGGTTTTGCTGTGTGTTTGGTGGGATTGGCAGGGAATTATCTACTATGAGCTGCTCCCATACGGCAAAACTCTTAACTCGGAACTCTACTGTCAACAATTGGACCGTCTGAAGGAAGCAATCGCCCATAAGCGGCCAGCTTTGGCCAATAGGAGAGGAATTGTGTTCCATCAGGACAACGCCAGGCCACACACATCGATAGTGACTCGCCAGAAGTTCCGGGAGTTTGGTTGGGAGGTTCTTCTGCATCCACCTTATAGTCCGGACCTGGCACCAAGTGATTACCATCTGTTCCTGTCCATGGCGAACAATTTTGCTGGTGAAACATTCGCTTCAAGAGAGGCTTCTGAAATTCTACTGTCTCAATTTTTTGCTAATAGGAACGAGGGCTTCTATGAGAGAGGCATAATGAAAGTACCTTTAAAATGGCAACAAGTTATCGAACAAAACGGCGCATATTTGACCTAAATCGGGTCATTCTAACTATCTTAAATAAAGCCCTCAATTTAATGCAAAAATAATGGATTTCTTTTTACTACACTCAATATACAAAACTACATGAATTCCTACATTGAGAAAATTTTCTAATTAAAAAAATTCCCTAAAAAAGGTAATCGGCCTGATTATGTATTCCGACGGATCGAATCCGTTCGGATTTTCACATTCACATTTTCACAAATTTTAAAAATCCGAACGGATTCGATCCGTCGGAATACATAGTCAGGTCGAATGTTTGTGCATTCACACCAGAATAACCCCTTAAAGAAATGATCAGCACTAGCCATGAAAATACCTTCTCGTCTAAAATAAAAACTTGATTGGAGCTCAAAATATACTAAAACGGGGAGACGACTTTGAATTTAGAAATTTAAAAAAAAAAATTTTTCTTTTATTTTCTGGTAAGAACAAAAACGACGACCCAAAGTAACGCCCAAAAAATGACTGTAATCCATGAACAGAAAGCGAAGGTTCGTGCTCACGCTAGGGTTCCGACAAATAAGTGGAATAGGATCAAACCTGGCGGCGTTGCGGTCAGTCGAGGCAGTCGCAAATATTCATCGGACTCAATGCCCATCCGTTTGGTCAGAGCCATGCTTCCGTGCAATTTGCATCTACGCATTGAGCGGATCATCTATTGGCGCAACGTGCGCAATTCATCGATGTGCTTCTTGTCGGGGATATTAATGTTCGCGGCTTTATCGCAGTATGGCCTGGTATCCGTAGTCAGTTATTTGTCGCTAGCGTTTTTGAGCTGCACATTCATCTTGAGGCTATGCGAAATGATATTAAGGAAAAGTTTTCTCGATTCCGATTGGTTCAATAAGGAGCCCTTCGAGGAGTTCGTGATGCAGATGTGCGTTTCCTTTTTCTACTTTGCCGGCGAGATACGCGATATAGTGTTTGTGCGAAGCTTACTTAGAACAATGAAAATCTTCGTTATTCTTCTCCTCTGGACGTACATCGGCGATTTGATGAATGGTTATACCTTGATCGTGAGCGTTTTCATTTTAAGTTTCATTCTTCCAAAATTGTGCGAACTTTTGATCGTGAAACTGTCCAAGAAGTCTCGAAATCAATGGTGTGATAAAGCAGAAATTTCTGTAGGTGATTATGTACAAGGTGATGATTCAGCCCAGTAAACTTTCTGGTGGGCAAAGAGATGGTTCATCGATGGGAAATTTTCGTTTTAGAACATTAAAAAAATAGTAGTAAGATAATAATAAAAAAGAATGTCATAATTTTGTATGATTTATTTTTGATTTAGATTTTATTAAAATCGTTTTAAATAAATAAATGTGAGTCATTGAGACTCATGAAAAAATAACTTCAAAATGTACAAATGGAATAGATTAGACCCTAATGCTATGTTCATGCTCAGCCCTAAAAGCGCATTTACGGTTTTCGAAAAGCGATTTTTCGAAGAGTGTTTATAGTGCCGCATTAAGTAAATGTGCTTTTACACACAACATATGTTCTCGACTTACAAAACAACTGTCCTGTTTTAATTTGATGAAAAAGAAATCGAAATGCGTCGGCTGAAATTCATTTTAGTTATTGTGCAGATATACCTGTCCATTCTGTTCAATTTAAACAAAATTGAACAATTAAACACATTGATATGTGCTATAAACAAAAAGCGTGCCAGTTTTTTGCAACTGCTCGCTTTATACAAAGGTGTGCAAAATTGTGTAATGAACTACATAAACATTAGACTATTAACTAGGAATAGAACTTGTGCGTGACGACTGGAAAACGTAAACAAACCAGCAAAAACGTAAACAAACCAGCAGTGCTGCCATATATTCGTACTGTCAAATAGTTCGAAACATGAAAATTTTCGAAGTTAGCAGAGTTGCATTCGCCTTAATGCTACATTGAAGTTGCTTTTACTTGCATTAAGCTTTCAAATTTTGTATGGCTAAAAGCACATTTAAAGTTGCGTTAAGAGCTAAATGCGCTAAAAGCGCTTTTAGGGCTAAGCATGAACCCAGCATAAGCCCGAACAAATATTAAAGTAATTTAAAAAAATTGGAATAAAAAACTATTGGAAAACTGGCTGCTATACCAACATTAATAAAATGAATGAAAGAAAAAACGAAGAAAAAGGCATACAAAAAACTAAAATAGAAAATCTCACGAAATGTCATAAATTTTATCAATCATTCTTTCTTCCGAAAACGTCTTCACGCAGAGAGCAGAGTAATAACTCAACTTTACAGTCACTCCCTTAACCTAAATTCAAAGAAATAAAAATGAAGGAATCAGCATAAACTGATTAAGTAGGTGTGACGAGAAGCCTAGCCATGCTAAAAGCATTTATCACTTCAGAAAAACAGTTTAAAAAAAGTAACCTAGTCCTCTATTTACACCCACTTTGACTTCAAGGCATTAGACCGAGAGATCAGTATACCATTTTTGTGAAATGGAACTATAACAAATTTATTTTCCTTTAGTAGAGTTCCTACTGTTCACTTTGACAGAATTAATGATTTGAAAATATTGACAAATGATGTAAGGAGAAGAGCTCATCAGATGTTTCACGCGTGGGTCCTCTAATAAATAAAATTAAATGAACTTTTCTCCTTTAAATTGTTATATATAATAAGTTTACGAAAATTCAAGACGAGAATATAATATAAGCTTATAAAACTTCAAGATGATAAATTCTAAAAAAAAAGACCCTTTAAGTGGAACAGAAAATGGTTTCAAGGACAAACTTTTTTCTTTTTTTTTTTTTCTTGAAACGCTCAGCTAGACTTCAATTACGAATGTCTGATTTCGAATCGTAATGGCCTCCATGGGAGATCGTTTTTTTTTTTTTTATTGGAACACAGTCTTTCCATGCTACACTCCCCGTTTGCTGCCGTTGCGCCCTCCTATCGATGGAATTTTTAATTCGACATACACATAAAATATATATTCCAGCTAAATCGACTTAAATAAAACATTTGTGCCTTCCGAATTGAAATGATAATCATTTTTTATGAGTCATATTCCAATGTGAATTCTTGATTATATCCGAACACGCATGAGCTTGCGCACAAAAAGGTCACAGAACCCATCTATAAGCGGAGACATTCCGAATTTTTTTTATTAATTCCCACGCAGTGTTATCAACAATTTTAACTTTATTTCTTTCCGCTTTTATGCAGCGTCGCATGTGGCAGACATAACTCCGGTTACTCGGCGGATTCCACGGATTGGGAAGAATATTTTTGAATTTATAAAAAATTCAACACAATTTGTCGCTGTAAAGAACAGCAGAGATATAGTTATGTATATATTCATCCGATTGTATAGATTTGAACACGTGGTCACAAATATTTTAAATGGGAACTCAATGCAAAAAAAAAAATTAAATTAAATTCTGAATTGCATGGAAAGTGGAACTTTTGTCCTATCAGGATAAATATAATTCAAAGTTGCAGAAAATGAATTAGGTCAGCAATAAGAAGAATCACGTATCCCGAATGGAATGGACCTTGAAAATTCAATCTTAGGAGTATGTAAATATATCAAGGATATGTATGTTCAAAAAACATTTCCGCTTCCATTCATTGTCTCACACTAATGAGGATTTTCAATGAAAGTCTCACGTTTACAGCGGATACATTATTCTGCTTCACGGTTGCTGTACAGACGAAACACAAGAAATCCTTTCGTTCTCATTCATTCTCATGAACATTTTTTTCATTGTCCATTCACTTATTGCTCACAAGAATATTCATTGAAAATGTGTCGAAATTCTAAAGATCGATGCGACTATCCATCTTACTCAATTGGAGCGATGTGCCATAAAACTGAAATTCCGAATTGAATTTTATCGAATTTTTGAGTGCTACATTCATAAACAAGTTTATTGGAATCATGAATGCAACAAAAAAAATCTTCATTCGAAATTCCGCAAAAACACATACAAAAATTTGTTCATGTATGAAAACCACATTTGCCAGAAATTTCCATTGTTCTAATTCTGTGCAGTTCACTACAAAATGAAATGAGATCAGAATTCATAGGATAACACTTAATGAAATTGATTTTTAGTTTTACAGTCTAAAGAGTCAGTAAATCTCCCTAAATTCAAAAGTATAGAATAATATTATTGATTGTTTTTATTTATTTATAAAAGTACTTCTTGATTTTAACATTCAGTTAAGGTGTGTTTAAAGTCTTTAGCCTTTGACTATATGAAAGAAAAAAATCTATTTTAAAAGTGGTTATATCTGAATAGCTCCCTAAAGACTAATGAATTAAACGTGGTACAAATCCGATCGACAAAGTCTTCTAAAAAAAAAACTGTCAATATATTCTTGTTAAAGATGGAGCGATCCATACATCAAGCTATTAATAAGTAGCTACGAAGCTTAGAAGGTTTCCAAAAAAAAAAAAAAAAATACAAAAATCCCGATATTAGTACACTAAGACCAGTAGAATAGCCAGTGTGCCATTGTAAGCAAAGACCAACTAAGGTCGACTTTAGCAGCAACCATCGAATCAAAATGAGAGCATAGATTTTTTTTTAAGAAGAAAACAGGATACCGAGAATATTCGAACCGTTTTACTGCTTCATCATCACAATAATTTCCCTTTATTTGAAGAAGAAAGAATCATTTAAAGAAAATCCCACTGCGCTGCACTAAAGGCACAACATGTTTCAGATCCACCCTTTCATAATTTTGCTTGATCATATGCAAATATTTTCGGTTTCCATGATGCAATCGAGCAAAAATACCGCATACAAATAGCCCGCGGGACTCAACAATAATTAAAGAGATTTCAGTTGCACTGTTGAAGCCCATTGGCAATAAAACTCATTTACGCTTAAGCGGAAAAGAAGCCGGAAAATATGAAGAATAATGAACAGAGCTGAGGAGCTCAGTAAAAAGCAATTTCGGTTTACAAGAGTTCTCAAACTTTAATTATTTGGCATAGAATAGCGGAAAAGGAGATACACAAAATACACACAAAACGCTTTGTGCTCGTTGTTGGAAATGAATAAAATGCAAGTAGGAAAATAGTTTCTGTGTGTCCTTGGCACTGATTTCATTCATGCCTTTTGGCCATGACACGACTACCGTTAAAAGCAACTGCAATAAAGAAGAGACAAATATTAAAGAAGCTGAAAACAATTTTGAGATAGAGCTCGAAAAAACAAGGATAATTGGGTTTATAGCTTCAATAGAGAAAACTCAAACTAGAAATACTGGAATATCAACATCCTGCAAAAAAACCCATAATAAATGATAGCAAAATTATTATTCAGCTCTTTTCAATGCTAGTCTTTTCTCCGAACAACTTGGGATGTAATTCGCCATGAAATTAGGGAATTTCAAGAAAATTCAACGTTTGAGATTTCAACTCATTCCGGTGGTGTCAATAGTCTTCACATTGTCCTACTTCTATGAATGCTATTTTAAAAGCAAAACATTACCTTTAAGGCAAGATTTTTTGACGTTCAACTGAATGAAGCTTCCTTCAAGTATCCTTGATCTGTATTAAGTGAAAAACCTCATTTCATTTACAAATACTCTCAAAGACAAAAATTTTGAGACTTCATTCTTGGCTGAGTAACAGCATTATCTTGCTCAACGAAACCCTTGAATCCTTAACAATGCCACAAAGGATACCCGTTTAAAAGTTTCAGAAAAATATGTCATTACAGTTTTTCTACTTTCGGCAATTTGGAAAAATTCTTATTTGTTTAAAAAAAAAAAACCCGAATTCACATTTTGAAATTTTTTCTCATCCCGTTATCTACATTCATTAATGGAACAGCTTTTTTCCAGTAATTTTAGCTCACAACTGTATTGTCGTGATAAAAAAAAATGGTCAAGTGGTCATATCAAAGTGAAACCTCTATTGTTAAAAGCGATTTTAATTCCCATATGGCTGCCCAACCTTAACGTAATCTTTTACTACCAGAAAACCGATGCGGTACTTTCAATATAGCTTTATAAAATAATTATTTTATAGTAATCTTTAGACAATTGCTTTTCTAAGCCCCAAAGCTTTCAATCATTCAGATACCTGAGCTCGTCCTATCATTTTCTTTGAAAATTCAATTAATACCTTTTTTGATATTAGAAGCTCGCAGGGATAATGCATTTTGCTTGATGGATATATTTGTTTTTTTTTTTTTTTTAGTATGTTTAAAGTTTCTGATAGAAGCATTCTGTCTGTGGTTCACGTACTTTTGTAACATATTTTATGCACTTATTCTGATCGAAAATCCACTTTCACGTCAACATTAGCTGAATTTTTTTTTTTTTAATTTTTAATCCTTCACTAAATTCATGTCTAAGTCTTTAGAAAACAAAATATATTTTTAATATAGGAATTGAAGCTTCTATATGAAGAATCTTTTTAGCTTTATTAACAAAATGTCATGTGCATCCAATTCGCCATTTTATTTTTATCCATAGCATTTGTTAAGTTGAGGTATGATTGAAATTTATACCATTGAAAGCTCTAAGAATTTGAAGAACAATTGAAGGACATATTGAAAAGACAAAATTACTTTTAAAAAAATCAAATTTTAATTAACTTTATGAAAAGTGAACCAAAGTGAACCTTCTTTTCCATCTTCAACATGAACGACCATTTTCCATTAAACACTTAAAAGATATTTTTTTGAATTCAAAGCTTTTTAAATCCTTCGTCCTCCACATTATAACTCGGTACACAAATAAGAGGACAAAAGCAAAGATGAAGTAAGAAAAAAGTCATATCAATTTTGAAAACAATTTCCATTCAGTTGAACACTTCCTTTTTTATTTATTTCTTGTGTTCACGCTTGTTGGCAGAGATACGTACACTGAGCGAAAACTGCGATTGTGTAATTAGCAACGATTCGTAGTATACAACGACCGCAGTATTTTTACAGCTAAACTGTAGTACGGAAGTATTTAAACTTGACTTTAACAATCATGCGTATTCTTTCAGAGCAAATTTCACAGCGCACGTGATTAAAAAACTATTATCAAAAAAACACGAAAATATTTGACTTCAAATAACATATTAGTCCATGCGAATTACATTTCTCCGTGGCGTATGGGTAGCGTTCAGCAATCGGAAGGGATCGGGTTCAAATCCTATAGCAGGCATTTAAAGCAAATGGAAAAATATTTAAAGGAAAAAATGGCAGTCAGAATGGGGAAAACTGGCTTCCCCAGCTATAAATAAGAGGTTCCATCCCGGCTTTCCCAAATGTCTTTTTTTTTGCATAAAATGTCTGCTTTGAAGCTTTCCATTCCTGTAAGCTTTTTAAGTATTATATAAATGCTATGATATTATTTATAACAGAAAAAAATAAAAAAAAATACGCCCGCCTGACCGGAGATCGAACACGCCGACTTGGGATTTGCTACTACCTTCGTATTTAGGCTTACTACAAGAAGTAAATTCTTCTTTAACTACGCTTGCGGTTATTTTAACTACGCCCGTAAAAAAAAGAGGTCAAACATTGTTTTTCGTAGTTAAATTAACTACGTTTTTGTTAATTTAATACAAGTTTTTGCTCAGTGTACACAAGTCAAAAAAAATAAAACAAATTATTTTGTCTACATTATTTGCGGATCAACATTTGGTGATAGAGAGTAGAACTTTTTGATATTTCGAAGCATTTTTTCACTGCGATAAAGGTACAGGCAAACATAAATATAATCCTGAATATTTCAAGTTGATATGAACGACGCGCCACTGCTGTGATGCCTCTATCACAAAATATTTCGACACATACAAAATAGAAATATTTCAGATAAGCTGTGAGATTATGTGTTCTATTCGTAAGCTCAGTGCTCTCATAATTCATTTTCCTTTTCGTCAATCAGTGTCTTTGTGCAACTATACTTTTGACAGCAATCTCGATAAATAATCAAAAGTACCATTTTTTAAGTTAAAATAATGTATTCAATTATTTATGGCAATGACTTCGTTTTGACAAATTTTTCTCCCTAATATTGCTGAGGCTGTTTCTGTTTATCTCATGATTTGGGTTGTTTTCTATTAGATATGATCCGATTTTCTCCTTTGAGAAATAAATAATGTGTGATTCATTTAGCTTTGTAAATCGCCCGTAGTTACTTTTCCCAACGCAAATTTTTTTAATATTTAATGAGCGTTAACGATTTTTTTATTTGAAAATAATCTTAATAGTCTCAATTTTATGTATGTTATAAAGTATAAAATTCAAGAGTTAATATTCTTCCTTCAAAGATTTTGTGTGATTTAATCCTTGACTACTGATTCATTCAACTATTATTTTTCTATTGAAACAAAAACTTTAAACATTTTATAAATTTTCAACAAGCACTTGACTCAAATATCCTCAATACTTTGTCAATTCGAATCTCAATGAGGATGTCTGAACTAATGAAGTGATAATTAAATATTTAATTATCTTTTTAGTAAAAACTCAGGCAAAGGTAAAGATAAGACAATTATATCGGATCGTACTTAAACGAAAATAATTTATTAAGCTTAAATTTAATTAAATTGAATTAAATTCAGTCTTGTTAAAAGTATTTCACACGTATTTAATCTACTTAACTTTTTTTGCACTCATTATTGGTACTTAGAAGTGCTCTTCGAGGGTCCTTGAAAACTGCAGCACAGTTGTGCTCTTTACCTCATGGAAGTTTAATTTCAAATAAGGAAAATCTTTCATGCTCTTCTTGAGAACAACATTCAAGCAATAATAATGTGCGTTAAGAACAAGTATCGAGTAATGAGTTTAAAAGCGAGGTGACATCAATGATGCTCATACTTGGTTGTTAAGAGGCATTAAAAAGAAAATTATTCCCAACATTTGTTATGGGGCATTAACACATTTGACAGCTTACATAAGAAAAAAATTCACATCAAAATGTAAAATATTATTTTAATTCAAAGCATGACAAAATCATCAAAAGTGTATATTCCCCCTCAATACAATTACTTATTTCAATTGCGTTTGAATCTTAATTGAAGATACAGTGGGGTCTCGTAATAAGTCGCCTCGTTATACGTCGATTCACACTTACGTCACGTATCAATTAACACCCTGGTTCGCTATTCGTCGCAAATGATTCGCAATTACGTCTAAAAGTTTGGGGGATCATTTTTTTCGTCTTTTGCGCCCCTAAGTGCCATCTCCAATGACGCGTCAGCTGCGTTCCGTTAATTGAGGCAAACACATGCAAGCATATGGAAGCAGCTCAAATCAATTGCGTTGTTGTGGACGCAGCGTAAAACGTTCTGCATCCGACCAATAACACAAGTTTACAAATAAAGGCCAACTTTTGGACCAGAAAAACTGGATAGCGGGATAGCGACCCTATTGGAATTTTTTCGTGCTGATTCCGAATCTGGTACCCGTTTTTCTCTATCACGTCAAGTTTGTGAGAAATCGTTAAATAACGGTTTTTGACATTTTTACCTATAGTCTATGTCAATAATGAGGTCGTAGACCCTATATGCCTTAACTGATTTCAATGTTTTTGGTACTCATATGAAAGAGGAATGACAACGCAACATATCCTTTATACACAAATTTGGAATTGATTCAGTAACTTAGAAGCTATAGGGCAAAAAACGCGATGCTGATTTCCAATTTTTAGCGATTTTGTTTCAAAACTTGAAATTCAAATGGTTATAATTTCCGAACCAAGGCCGGTATTCCAGGTCCTAATACTTTGAATGAAAGAACAATCAATTGAAAAAGTTTTGAGCCTAAAACAAAAAAAATCCGTTGCGTCGTTCTAATTTTATGAGGATTTTCGCTGGAAATGACAAAAACGAATTTTTATTTTTGGTATATTCTTCGCTCGTTCATATGTATATTTCAGTTCGAATTGTGTATGTTGGTAAAACTGGCTTAAAAAACATAAAACTTAAATTCTATTTTAAACCTATCTTTAAAGCTAAAACCAATTTAAACTTTAAAAATGAACAGAATTTGAACTGAGCCTTTTGTATTGTTTACTATCTGTTTCGCGTATAAGGGACCAGCAATAGTCACTCAACATTGACGTTGTGGGAAGTTTTTTGGGAAATAAAAAAAGCGACAACTACATAAAAATAGTTGGAGGACTCTTGAAAAATTATCGAAAAATGGGAGTTCGGATGTCACTAAAAATACATTTTCTCCACTCACATTTGGATTTCTTCCCCGAAAACTTGGGCAAAACTAGCGACGAACAAGGAGAGCGCATTCACCAGGACCTACAGAGGATTGAAAAAAATTATAAGGGCTTTTGGGATGAAGGAATGTTGAGTGACTATTGCTGGTCCCTTATACGCGAAACAGATAGTAAACAATACAAAAAAATTCTGTTCATTTTTAAAGTTTAAATTGGTTTTAGCTTTAAAGATAGGTTTAAAATAGAATTTAAGTTTTATGTTTTTTAAGCCAGTTTTACCAACATACACAATTCGAACTGAAATATACATATGAACGAGCGAAGAATATACCAAAAATAAAAATTCGTTTTTGTCATTTTCAGCGAAAATCCTCATAAAATTAGAACGACGCAACGGATTTTTTTTTGTTTTAGGCTCAAAACTTTTTCAATTGATTGTTCTTTCATTCAAAGTATTAAGACCTGGAATACCAGCCTTGGTTCGGAAATTATAACCATTTGAATTTCAAGTTTTTAAACAAAATCGCTAAAAATTGGAAATCAGCATCGCGTTTTTTGCCCTATAGCTTCTAAGTTACTGAATCAATTCCAAATTTGTGTATAAAGGATATGTTGCGTTGTCATTCCTCTTTCATATGAGTACCAAAAACATTGAAATCAGTTAAGGCATATAGGGTCTACGACCTCATTATTGACATAGACTATAGGTAAAAATGTCAAAAACCGTTATTTAACGATTTCTTAAAAACTTGACGTGATAGAGAAAAACGGGTACCAGATTCGGAATCAGCACGAAAAATTCCTATAGGGTCGCTATCCAGTTTCTCTGGTCCAAAACCTTGTATACCTGTGTAATTGGAAATCAGACATTAGAGCAGTGATGCCAGTTGTAGGGAAATTTTATTTAATTGATTTGAAAAAATTTGTGTATCTATTTTTGAGCTTTGAGGAACCAATTAGAAATTATTTCATACAATCATATGAAGAAAACTGATTCGTTATAAGTCGATTCGCTATACGTCGATTTTTTTGGAACGAGAAACGACTTATAACGAGACCCCACTGTATTATACTTTTTAAATAACTTTTATTTTGAATGTATGTATTTCAATTGTGTTTTCAATCAAAAGCGCACAGAAGATATTAAATAAATAATTAAAAGTATTTTAAAAAAGTGAAACTAGTTCGGTCGCTCGGAACAGCAATATCATTATTTTCAATAACACTCCTCTTCTTTCTCCCCTTCTTTCTCTCACAAGCTTTTCGCATGGAGCATACTTTGAAGATCACATTTCCAACCTGCTTCTATCACTATCGAACCAACTCAACATCATTAAATGTCTTGCAAACAACAAATACATTTGCAATCAACTTATCCTTATTAACGCTGTAAGAACCTTAACTATGTCGAAAATAGACTTTGGACTTTACCTCTACGGAAACTGTTCACCTGCCAAAAAAATTAAAGCCATCTACCACCACGCCATTCGCATCTCGCTTGGGGCTCTACGGTCCACACCCATTCCCAACCTCCTCCTAGAATCCAATATTATGCCGATTGAATTAAGAAAAGAATTTATAACAGCCAAACTAATAAAAACATTACTCGCCTCTCAAGACTCGCCTGTTGCCATACCCCTTAGGATGGTAAACATCACAATCAACACCACACTCCATACCTATCCGAAATCATCAACACCCCCTCAAATATACAAGCAACATTTTCTGCACATAAAACAAACGCTTCCAGAACACAAGTTTGTTTACACAGACGGGTCAAAATTGGGATCAGCCTCCTCCTTCAGTGTAGTAACTGAAAACTTCAGCAAATGTTTCCTTCTTCCATATTATACTTCAATTTTTTCTGCAGAAATCATAACTATCCACAACGCAGTCAACCTCGCAAAACAATCAAAACACAATTGCGTCATATGTACCGACTCTCTATCTGCCATAAAAGCCATAAAAAATCCTTCAAATCAATCTCTCTATCCACTCCTCATTAGACAAGCGTTAACGGACTGCAATCCACGCATAAAATTAATGTGGATACCAGGACACTGCAACATCGAAGGCAACGAAAACGCCGACGAAACAGCTAAGGCGGCATTTAAGTACCCCCTGAGCTTCCACGAAAACTTCAACAACACAGATATGATTAAACATATCAAATCACACTACGCAACCCAGCACCTATCTCTTTTCTCTTCCACTAACTCTCATTACAAAAACCTCAACACACATAAAACATCCATTTATGACTATGGTAAGCTGCAAGATAGCCTCGGCCTTCACAGGCGAGAAATGACCAAAATCATTCGCCTTCGTTTAGGGCACACTGCTCTCACCCACAAGCACCTCTTTGACCACACAACAAATAACGCAATCCCTCTTTGTCACCTTTGCAAATCCAACGTACCTATAACAATCAAACACATCCTTACTGAATGTCTAAACCTACACAAACTCAGAAGAAAGCTTTTCCCTCACACCGACCCTCTCACAACTATATTTAAGCTTGAAAAAAAAAACCTTACATACAATTATAAACTTTTTGAAAGCATCTACGATACTTAATAAACTTTAACTTCACTAACACCAATCTGTAAACTCAATGTACATATCCATTCTCACACAACTTGTATATATAAGCTTACAACACTCACTGTAAATAGCATTCAAATTCCACATGCTGTAAGGCTCACATTAGCTTAAGGCCTCGTAGCTATAGCTTTAAACTCTACTGCTTATTTGTAATTTCACATTGCTCTTAAGCATTTAATAAAAAAAAAAAAAAAAAAAGATCGCACCTACGTATACGTCATGGAAATACTATGCAACAAACACATTACTCATACGACATAAGTATCGACGTTAAACCTTTGCCCAAATTAGCAAAATAGATTGAAAATTGGTAGATTCTTACCAAATAATTTTGTTGATCTGACGTATAACGGGCAAAGTTTCGTCCGTACGATGTTGATTCGTCGCAAGTAAGGAATATAATAGAAGTCAATTGGCGGTAATAATAGGACACAATAAGGCATTTCGCGTTCAAAGTTAGAGGGCAATTTGACAAGAACAGGTTGGAAAATAATCGACAGGACGTCGAAATAACCAAAATTCAACCATAAGTGGGCATGTGAATTAAACGAATTCAAGCAGACACATAAATCTAAGTAGAAATTCCTTCCTAATCATTCCCATTTTCACAAGCTTTTCATATGCCAAATGTCAATTATAATTATTTCTGCTAACAAAAAACTGTCATACAAGTAGATTTTAACTGAACATATCGTGTCGTAACTCCACGGCGTTGAAATTTATTTTCAATGTACTTTTTTTTTTAAAAGCACTTCACGAGAATACTCCCGTTAGCGTTGATGAAAATGTTACGAAGTCACAAAACGAAGGGATTTCCTCATTCAAAATTGAAAGTACCATACTTTTCCCTTGGGGTATTATCTTTCTCCACGAGACATGTCTGTGTGTCACTGAGCACAGGAGTCAACCTACATTGCGAAATCAGAGAAACTATGTCGGAGGTTAGCATAACAGGTGCAAAACCAAGAAGAAGCATGCCACATTGACTGTCTAATGATATCTAGAAAAACAAAAATCCGGTTTAGTTTCTTTGCTGCGCTGTGTCATGCGGACCACTGCAGGGCATGTGGGTTTGTTAAACTTGAATCGCATCCTCTCGCCTTTGCTCTCGCTCTCGCTCTCTCTCTCTCTTTCCCTCTCTCTCTCCTCTCTCTCTCTCTTTCTCTCTCTCTTTATCTCTCCCTCTCTCTTTCTCTTTCCCTCTAAGAAAGCACAGTTAAAAACTTCTGCGTTGGATCGTCTCGAAAAGGCATTGGCTATCAAGTTTTTGATGCAACTCAGTCGCAAAAAGCGACACGAGTTTTTGCGCTCAAGAACCAAGAACCATGTGACCTGAAATTCAATTCTTATATCTTGCAATGCAAAATTTAAATTGGATTTAAAATATGATTTCTTTTTTAATTTGAAACTAAAGCTTCATATCTTGGGATTTGATTTGAAGTGAAAAAATCAAATTATTCCTTTAAAATAAAAAATAAAATTAAAAACATATTTTAAAGGTTTAAAAATAGATTTAACGCTCCTCATTGATATCCCGTTTTGGGGGAAAAATTGAATATATTACGCGCATAATTTTCCTCTTATTATAAGCCTTTCATGGTGTTCTCATTTATCGCTTTTTAATTTCAGGTGCTAAATATGACATCAACCGACAAACCGGGAAAAGGCCAAGAACGATTCCGCAAATGTCACAAATGTGCTTGCGGGGCTGAATTAAAACCAACTTTGCTCACTCGTTCGACACTTAATACACGACTTTTCATAATTACGTTCTGGAAATGATAACTCACATAAGCAGGCTTCATTGCTCTGGATTGATGAGCCCCAAAAGGGGTTTATTTGTAACGAATGCATTTCTGTCATTAATTTTCCAACTTTCAAGCAGGAGTTGGTTCTATTGCCCGCGAGGTTTCAAAAAAAAAGTGTTTGGGAAGTAGACGGCCGCATTCTATTACATCCGTGGTGAACAGGTTCTTCCGCACACCTCCAAATGATGCTGGTGCCTTCATAAAATTTTTTCTTCGTTTAATTTTTGGTCTAAACAAAAATTTACCTTTTCATGCCTGCCATCCAAAAGAGTATATTGCCTTGAGAAGATCAAATAAAATTATTTTTTGTGGTTTCTTCTAAGTGGAATTATGGTGAAAGAAGGAGCAAATGCTGAAGTCCACAATCAGATGCTCTAATGATAACAACTCTGTGTTTTTCCTAATAGCGACGTGTTTGTCTTTCAATCTTCTGGCCGAAAGCCACACATACAAAAAACTTTACTCATTTCAGCAGACAACCCCTGGCGAACATGAAACCACCTTATGACGCTAATTGAATGCACACTGCAAGCATTTATTCAACAAATGCACCCAGTTGAAAACCAATTCAACTGGAAACAAACTTAATATGCAAATACCCGGGCAAGCAGTGCAATGCCTTGGCGATTTCAAGCAGTGCAAATATTTGAATCTTGGAGAGCATATTTATTATATATCAAATTAACTCTTTCATTGAATCCTACGTTGACAGAGGAATTCAGTTGCTCATCCGAAAATTATATATGGATATTGTTGAAGGAAGCCGTGAAGAGAAATTAACCATAAATAATTGAACAGAAAATACACTCAAAAAAATAAAATTTAATCCCAACAATTTTAATTTTTATCAAAAAATGGAAGTTCTTAAAACAACAACAAAAATTCTTCGTATGACCAATGACATTGAAAATTAATTCTTGATGCAACAATTTTTTCAATAACATTGTCTCAACAATGTAAAGTTCTTGAGAATTTTTTTTTTATAGTACATGAAATGGAAAACAGAAATGCCATATTTTCAAAAGTGTTATCACTTAGTAGACAACAGGGACTAAAATGCCCATCAACAAAAACCTTAAAGAAAATAAAATTTTATCTAAGAGTGTAAATTCCCATGGGCATATCGGAAAAAACTAAAATAATTTTATTCTTATCGTCTTTATTGCTGAAATATGTTTCTCTTTTTCATTGCATCCTTAAATTTTCTCATGTAACTCGTTTATTTTGATTGTCTTAATGGTCTAAGACCCACCACAGTTAGGCTCTCACTCTAGTTACTTCCATGTAGCATGAGTGCCAGGCACTCAGCCTTGAAAGATAAATTTAGGATAAATCTGAACAAAAACGTCTCACTTTCGAAAGCAACACGTGCAAGGAAAGTCTAATGCGCAATTGTACAATCCTTTGGCAATAAACACATTAACAAAAAGCAGTTAGTATTTTGGATTGAAGCCAAGAACAGGGCCAAAAATTGTAAACACTTAAACAAGACATGTTGTGTACACGTCGTGTGCGGATATGGTAAACTTAAACAACTACATGCATTAAAGATCTCCTTTAAAGGAAACAAAGGATATCAAGAGACTCAAAGTGTTCTTTTTTAGGACGACTTATTATGGGGGTTCAATCTTGGTTTGAATTTAATTATAGTTCAAGTAGACATTTCCTTTTAAGAATTCACACTAAAAACTTTGTTGGAGGTGCTCAAAACCCGCACATGACAAGGGTCATATATTTATTTTTAAGTAAAAATGGTCGACAGCTCTAAAGCGAGAAATTCGGGAGCCTAGAAAAACTCTGAGTTTTGGTTAAATCACTTAACATCCCCGTTTCCAACTCAAAAGGTCTGATACGATGGGGCTTTTGAAATTTAACCTTCATCCAATCAACATCTTGGAACTGACACTACACCCAACAGAAATTTTTTCTTCATGTCACTACTACAAAGGTCTAGATGGTAAGCTGAGCAAAAGTTATATTAAAAACAAGTAAAGGGTGTTATAGCCAGGCGAGCCTGACAATAGAATACCCACAAGGAAACGTGTTGGTCATATATTCACAATATTTTGATATGAAAAAGTCTGGCTATAAATGGGTGCCGCTAACGACTTTTAAGTTTATAAAATATTTCAAAACTTGATTTTGAGCAGTGTTTGCAGATTTTTGTGACACCCTGAGTTTTTGCGTAGGATATAGCTACAAGGATGATAAGTGCTCTAATATTTCATCCAAGTCCATTTGACAGTTTCGGCTGAGTGGACAGCAGATCGGAACCGTCCCTTACTGGAACGACTCAAAATTTTGGAAATATAACTGGCCTTGTTAAATTATGTTCAGAATACATTTATTTCGATCAAACAATATCTTGATAAACTTCGTTTTGGAGCAGTTTATGTCGAATTTTCGGCAAAACGGCCCTATATGAAGAAGACCCCAAAAATGTGTTCGATTCCATTCTCAGACTACGTCACCATGCCCAAGTCATGAGCACGCACAAAAATTTCATGTCAATTAGCTCGAACTTGCTTCCCTCAATGTACTTCTCCAGACGGCACCACCAGACGACTTTTTCAGATTCTCAGACCTCAGAAAGGATGCTCGCAGCGGAAAAATTTGGCTGTCTAATGAATGACGCTGATCTTTCGAAACTGAGGTCTCTGATGGTTTGGGACACACAACACACAAACGCAATATACCCTCGACACAGAGTGTGTCGGGTATAAATACACCATTAAAGAGAAATTTTAACTAGAGTTCAGATGAATTCTCTTTTGCTTCAATTTCGACTTTACTTTTTATTTGAAAATATTAGACACGTTCATTAGTCCTGCATAATGCTGGCAGAGCAATTCGGAATATCAATTAGCAATTCTTATAACTTTTTGAATAGTTCTTGAAAACTTCGCTCGCTAACTTTCGAATCCGACCAACTGCCCATAAAGTCGAATGTCCTCCGCTTGTTATTTGTGACTTAAGTTGGACTGAAGCTCGAATGAGGCCAAAGGCAAAACAAATTAAAATATCAGGTGTTGTAAGCTGTAAACATTTCTAGTTCATAAGATCATTGGTGATTCCAAATTGAAGAAATTTGTTTTCAGTCTGGAGCATGATAGAAGGGAAGGGAATCACATTTAATATTTTATTTTTTATTACCTTTAAAAATTTTAAGAAATCCGTCAAAAAAAAAAAAGAAAAAAAGGTAACAATAACGATGATCCATTTTTCTCATCTCATACAAAACTTCACAAGACGATATGAAAATGTACACAATTTATCGGCGACTTTACATAGATTATTTGGAACTTCAACTCCCTAAAAAAATGTGCAATTAAGAATCAAATTTTTCACCCAGTCATTGTGCCTCTTTTCTCAGAAAAAACCGTTCCAGGATATGTTTAATTTATGGTCGACATTATCTTGAGAATGATATCTAATCCGAATTTTCAGTTAATTTTCTTCTTTGGATAATTATAAATTTTAGATCTTTTTCCATAATTTTTACTTTTTAATTTCAGTTAATAACAAAATATTCAACCTTCTTTTTCGGAAACTTTATTCGCGCACTGAGTTTCTTTTTAAGCCTAATAAAGTTCCATTATTAATTGTTTCGGTTTTCCTTGGTGCACAGTTTCACTGCAAGCGTTTCGCTCGAGTCATGCAAAAGTTGGCAGAAAAAAAAGCTGTCAGAAGAAGCAAAAATTGTTCTTTAAGAGTTGAATAAGTTTTTTTTTTATAGTTTTTCTTGTCTATGGATTAAACTTCTTTAAATTAATATTTTCGAATCAACTTCATTTTTCAATTTATCGTCCACAAATTTGCACAATAAAGTGACACGGAAACTTTCAAATTTTCTTGTGAATTCTTTGAAGATGTTTAATTATCAATATCTCATTAAAAGTACAAACTTTTCAATGAAAATTCTTAGTAAATTTTGAAAAACACGCTTAAGCACAAAAGCACCGACATCCAGGGCCGTTTTTAGGCATAGGCTGCAGCCTATGGGCCCGCACCACAAAGGGGGCCTGCACCACAAAATGGTATTGCCTTTTGGTTTTCCACTGCGCACGATATGTGAAACAGCCCTGCCGACATCCGAAAATTTTTAACCCTGAATGGTCATATGGGCATTTCCACAGAAAAGTCTACCGGAAATGAAAATGCCCCAGTTCCTTAAAACAATTTTTGGGTATGTATTATCATAGTAACACATCTGAATTCTACTTTTTAAGAAGATTGGTGGTTATAGTCAGCCCTCATTTCTGTAAAACATAGGTAAAGGCTTATTTTGTTGTATTTGTATTTCTTAAATTACCTTTAAAAGTGCTTTATCTATGAAATTTGGGCCATTTTAGTAACCTGATCAATGGAAGTTATCGTCCTTAATAATTCCATTCAGAAGAATCAACCAAAACAACAACAACAAAAATTCTTTAACGAATAAGTTGATAATTATCTTTTAATTACGCAAGCTCAATTAAATATTGTTTTTGATAAAATTTATTATTGGCCCTTCTATTTATAATACCAGAATTTATGAATTAAAAGGAAAAAAGGTTAAAATAAAAGACTATTTTCATGACTAAAACCCTTTTGAAATTTTAGTAACGTAACGCCAGGTAACGTAACGCCAGGTCATTAAGGCCAATAAAAAACGAACGACAAACGATTTTACAATTTTAAAACTTGGAAAATGAACTCTTATATTTTCCAATCTTATTGCTATAAGTTTAATACGAAAAGTTTTGCGAAATTAGCAGAGTTTTGCAATCTTGTAATCTAAGTCAAAAACCCACTTCTGTTTTTCGTAACGTAACGCTAGGACACTTTTTTGCTTCAATACTCAAATCCTTATGGTCTATTGGTCTAATTTTTTTACTGAACATAGTGCTACTTTATTAGTTTGCAAATATTAAAAAACTTTTTTTAAATTTGCAATTCTTCATTTTAAAAAAATGTTGTTTTTCGTTCGAATGTCACGTCACGTCAAAATGGAAATGCCCATATGCAAAATTTCAATGAATCTATTCCTCGTCTCCCCTGCATGAGCACACATATCTGGCCCATACATCTCACGGAATTACCCCTTCGATGTGGACTCTTTATAATAATACCGCCGGGGAAGTAAATTTTTTCGATTCCGATTTTAACTGCATTAAAAAATCAGTCAGTCGGAGAAACGTTTTTCAAAGTTTCCAGGATCTCTTTAAAATATCATTCAAACTATTGATGCAAAAAAAAAGAAAGAAAATGGTTGGGACGATTAAAATTTTGTGGAGCTGGAATTGGTTCATGCGGGCCATACGCCCAAAAATTCACTAGATATACAAACAAATTTATGCAGCGATACTCAATATCAACAGGAAATAAAATAAAGCCCCCATCAATTGTCTGTATGCTTGCCTGTCTGTCAATCTGTCGGATTTCTTTTCTTCTATTGATACGATTCAGTAAGAAGGCACTCAATTTTTACGTGCCATCGTATCGCACCTCCGATTGTCAGGGTTCTGATAGCTAACAAATAAACAGAAATGTTTGCAAAAAGAAAACAAAAACGTTTATTCAAAATGATAATCTGTTATTGATACCCTAAGACAAGCTCAATAGCAAATAAAAAATTAGAAATCCAAACTTTTTGGAACACACAAATCGATTCTTATAACTTTTATTGAACGAGTATGCGAATTTTTAGGTATGTATGTATCCACCCGGCAGGAACGATTGTGGCACATTCAAAGGATATTGTGATTTGTTCTTGCGTAAGGAGTTAAAGAAGATACGTTAATTCGATAAGCTTATTAAAATGAATGTGCTTTCAAGCCGGAATAAAGGAAGTCTCCCCTCGAATTTCAAAGGAAGCAAGAACTGAGAGCGACTTCTTCTCTCTTCAGTTGAATAGGGAACGCTTATCAATTTCATGCAGGAATAGCAGAAAATGCAGCAGGTTCGATTAGTTGATTTCAGAAAGAACTAGAGTGAATGTACTTTTGTACGGATTCAATTAAAGATGTCATCAACTCTTACTTCTTAATATTTGGGAAAATTAAATGAAGAAATAAAATTGGAAGCAATTTTTAAAATCAAAAACATCGGCGTTTCAACATTTTAAAAATCACACACAGTGAAAAAAACCGGATTCCTTCGCAGTCAAAGAATTATCTTTTTTTTTGTGCTCCATTCGAAATGGGCACCAAAAATTAATAACATTTTTAATGAATTCGTGGACATTGCAAACGACTTAACAAGAAAATTCTAGCGGCCATAAAATGTGATAGGGAAAAAATATTGTCATGAACGTTTCCTCACCGAAAGTCCTAACCAAAAAAAAGGCTTTTTCAGTGAGCCACCGACTGATGTTGGAAATCATTGCGCACGTGAGACAGAATAGTTAAGGCCTCTTCAGACTCAAACTGCCAAGCTGTTGTGGGCGACCGAAGTGCACAGAAATATACATTCTGTCCATGACTTGTAAGGAGAAAATTTTAATGGGCTTGTTTTTAAAATATGAAAACTACAAAATAGCAAAAAAAAATTTGAATGCATGATTTTATGGAGTCATAAATTATGCAAATTGCAAGTCAAATTGTTGCAAAGGCACAGGCCGACATCACTCTACTTAGCATAAACAATTCTAGTTTGTTATAGACACATTCAAGGAAGCTGCATCCGATGTAGCTGACTCATCAGCTTTTGTCACAAAATTCTCAAATACAAAAGTGATCGTTCTGAATTCCTTTAAGGATTTTGATTTTTACACTTCAATTTGTTCAAAAATAAGATTCCTTTTGAAGATCTATCTCAAATATATTGTTTGTTTGTGCACCTGTGTGTAAAGACCAGAAACTGTTGAATTACTACACATAAAATATTTGCATCATCGGCATAAAGACGTTCGATTTAGTCATGGCCCTCTGTCTGGATACAGTTTTTTTCTATCGAAGGAGAGGAGCTGGGTAGGTAGGTTGAAGTGGCTGCCACTTAGGGCGTTAATCGGCCCATTGTGATACCAAGGAGGTTTTACTGTGTTTGTGTGAGTGTATGTCTTTTGATGTAGTGTGCCCCTAACATGCGATTTTTGAAAAACCAGTGCTAGGCTTGGAACATTACACTCCGTTTAGCCTGTGCCGGGAATCGAACCTCGGACCCTGCGATCAAGAGCATAGCACGCATCCCCTACGCTATCCCAGAGCCACAAGGAGAGGAGCTAGCTTGTCAAGAAATTTCTTTTATCGGACTAGTTTTAGGGATACAAGTAGTACATGGACCTGTTCAGAAAAGCATGAAAACTCCTATAAATTCTGATTTTCTCCAAAGTTTTTGATGAAATTTATTCACAAAGAATAGTTTTTTTCGGTTGAAATAACTCCAACTACAATATGAAGGGGAATTGTACAGCAGAACATATATCTTTAATCATGGTTGTAAAGCCTTTTAATTCGTTTCTATTAAAACTTTGAAAAATGTCCATCTAATTAAACCAGCATTTATTGTGAATATTTAAGATGAAAGTTTACCTTCTTAGCTAGTCATAAAACTTTCGAAATAGTTTTCGAAAACTTTTCCGATACATATTTAAGAGTGTAATTTGTTTTGCAAGCAACGATTTTCGCACAATTAGCCACAACAACAACACGACTTTTCCCTTTTTTTAAAAAAAAAAATAAAGGTTTCATTTTCTTTTTACTTAGTATGCAAAGACACAACTTTCATTTTAATTAAAATTGTTTCGCAACAATGGAAGCAAAGCATGCAAAATTGGCTACGCCAAACTATCACTGAATAGCAAATGTCGTGATTTAGGTTAAAAATAACGCAGTATATTTGGTGATTTCACGGGTTTACATTCAGAGGCCTTAGCACTAATTCCGATGAAATCGTGAATTACTGTCATTTTAGTTTCCAATGATAGTTTTCTCGTATTGAAATTGATTATTCAGTGAGCGGACGACTGCATTTTCTAACACATTTGTACTACACTTGGACTAAGAAGGCACTTTCATGGGATGCTTTTTCCTAAATTTCGGAAAAAAACTTGTAACATTCCAGATCTAGAATAATTCAACGTAATAAGTGCATGTTCATGTTACCGATCGTACAATAAACATGTTAAAGAGTAAACCTCTTATGAACCTTCAATTGGAAATTGACTATCGCACACTTTTCTTAGCCCTTCTCTTAAATCTCCTAAGAGCCTACGATTACTCAATTCACATGGATTAAACAATAATATTAGGTGTAGTAAAAAGAAATCCATTATTTTTGCATTAAATTGAGGGCTTTATTTAAGATAGTTAGAATGACCCGATTTAGGTCAAATATGCGCCGTTTTGTTCGATAACTTGTTGCCATTTTAAGGTAATTTCATTATGCCTCTCTCATAGAAGCCCTCGTTCCTATTAGCAAAAAATTGAGACAGTCGAATTTCAGAAGCCTCTCTTGAAGCGAATGTTTCACCAGCAAAATTGTTCGCCATGGACAGGAACAGATGGTAATCACTTGGTGCCAGGTCCGGACTATACGGTGGATGCAGAAGAACCTCCTAACCAAACTCCCGGAGCTTCTGGCGAGTCACTTTCGATGTGTGTGGCCTGGCGTTGTCCTGATGGAACACAATTCCTCTCCTATTGGCCAAAGCTGGCCGCTTATGGGTGATTGCTTCCTTCAGACGGTCCAATTGTTGACAGTAGAGTTCCGAGTTAAGAGTTTTGCCGTATGGGAGCAGCTCATAGTAGATAATTCCCTGCCAATCCCACCAAACACACAGCAAAACCTTCCTGGCCGTCAATCCTGGCTTGGCCACCGTTTCCGCCGGTTCACCGTGTTTCGACCACGACCGTTTTCGCTTGACGTTGTCGTAAGTGACCCACTTTTCATCACCAGTCACCAACCGCTTCAGAAATGGGTCGATTTTGTTGCGGTTCAGCAGCGATTCGCAGATGGAAATTCGGTCTATGAGGTTTTTTTGCGTTAACTCGTGTGGCACCCATACATCGAGCTTCTTTGTGTATCCAGCCTTACTCAAATGGTTCCAAACGGTTTTTTGTGCAATCTTTAGCTCTTTTGCAATCGAAACAGTGCTAACATGACGGTCGGACTCGATAATTTCCATGATTTTATCGACATTTTCGACAATTGGCCTTCCAGTGCGTGGTGCATCCTTGACATCGAAGTTACCGGAACGGAATCGACGAAACCAAAATTGCGCATGATTGGCTGTTACAGTATCAGGTCCATAAACGCTATTCACATTTTCAGCCGCCTGGCTTGCGTTTTCTCCCTTATCGAAGAAAAACTGTAAAATGTAGCGAATTTTCTCTTTGCTGATGTCCATCTTTGACAAACTCTCAAACAAAACTGAATCAATCAATCAAAAAAGTGTCAAAAAAGCTTTTTTAGTAGGAACTGTCATCTTTCTAATGCCCCCTAGCGGAACACGATCGGACTTATACAACGCGAGATGCAGATAAATAACGCCATCTATTGGAAAAATAATGGATTTCTTTTTACTACACCTAATATAACTTGGACTATTTACCTTGCGATAAGTCACAAAGCACTCCCTTTAGTAAAAATGTCTCGCGATAGTTTTTAGAACACTACAAAGAATGCCTTATTATCTTTTCATTTTGTATGAATTTTTTGAAAAACAATTTTTCTATCCCAAGGATTTCTTTTGAAATTGAACACACAAAGATGGCCTCACTTTTTCAAAACAAAGTAAAAGCTGCTGTACAAGCACTGAAAAGACCTTGACCATTTTATAACGCGCACAGTAAGGTAATCACCAGCTACTCTATTAAGGACAGCAAAATTATTGCAGTTTTTTTCTGGTGTGTTCCAAACAAAAGTTCATTCAGAGTAACTTCAATGTCGTTTGTAAAAAGAAAGGAACAACTTAGAGAAATATTCCGAAGAAATGAGAAATGTATTCTCCTTTAAGAGTAGAAAATTAATAGTGAACGTACATACATACGTACCTTATTATGTCATACGTCCTGCATTCTCCGTTTCAAATTTAAAACGCAAAAAGAACGATTACCCAATGGAAATGCAGTTTTTCCCTAGCCAATTGTACTTATTTCAATCATATTCATTTGTTTTTGTCAACCCAGTAGAATACATGAAAAATTCAAGTTAATTTCAGTAGGTGAATTGAGTATTGATTCAAATAAAGAAACCGTTACTTTGATTGACATCGACTGGTTTCATCTGAGAGATAGACCCAAGACAAATGATTTTCCAATCTAATATTGATCTTATTCATTTAAAAAAATATACTTAGTTAAGAATATGACTTTGCAAATTTTTTTTGAACCTCATAAGTATTTAAGGTAAAATCGCACAATCTTTTCTGGATTGCCTACTGGTTAAAATTTAAATGCGCGATTTATTTTAAAGTCTAACAGCCGGATAAACCAAGGCAAAGAAAGTCTCATAAGGCTGCCTGCCAGCCTGCTTGCCCTACCATTCAGCAGTTTCGCCATGAGGCAGCAGAAAAAGTAATAACAAATAATAAAACTCTTAGTGGGGATTCTTAGAGAGCATTTGTTAAGAACTGAAAACCTTAGGGGAACTAACTTTATAAAGTAAATTTGAAATATTATCAGTTCAGAAAGAAGAAGATCCGTACGAATATTTGTGCAAAAGGGGAGAAAATTGTTTTAAACTTAATGTGCCAAGAATGTTAGCTTGTAACGTGGTCAAAGCATTTGATTTATAGCAAGGGACTTGTTTAAATACAGTGAAAGAAATTGGAAAGAATCCATTTTTAAAATTTTTGTATATTTTTTTTTTAAATTTCGTTTGGATGCGTTTGCTTCACTTCTCTAAGAAATCACTATTGCTTCAACATCATGTGCAAGTCAATCGAGTTATCGAAGCTCGACAATTGATTCTCTAATTGAATTTCATTGAAAATGCAATTGAAACGTTTCAAACCAATCAATTTATTTCCAGAATAACTGAATAGTACAACGACATGGCTGTTTGGGATTGCGCTGCTTAAGACTCAAAACTCAGTGCCATTTCAGAAGAAACATTGAGAAATTGAATTGAAAATGATTTTTTGAATCAGAGAAATCGCATTGATAGTTGCATGCAGTTGTGACATCGCGGCGGAAATCACTGTGAATCGATTCTGAAATGAAGGTACTCTAGGGACTTGAAAACCTTCAAAGTTACAGAAACTTCCGTTGTATGAATGAAAAATGTAAATTAATGGAGTTCAAAACTTTGCGAACAAATGGGTATGAAACAAAATGCTTTAAAGTGTCGAAATTTTCAAATGTAGGACTATGAATTAATTTTGATCAAAATGTTTTTAGAAAAAGAAGTTTTTCGACTATTTTTACAAGCTGACGACTCTAGCCTCAACTTTTGACTTTTTGGCATGAAAACAGTTTTCGGAAGTTACCTGCTAATTTGAAGTACAAATGAAACTTCCCGCTGCTGACGTGCTTTTTCTCACCTTGAGAGCTTCTATATAAAAATTTTCAACAAGTCCTGCACAATTCATTAAAGTGACAAATAGAAACGTGAAGTTTTGCATCATAACTAGTAAAAGAATATTAACATCCCGAACCAAATGAAAATCTATTCTCGTGATAAAAAAGCTGAAACGGTTTGCCTTGCTCTGCTTATGCACTGAAAGCAGCTTTCTGAAAGAATAAAAATTTGAGTTTTCAACCTTAAAGCTGAAGCAGATATGTAGGTATTTTATTTAACCAAATAGAATTGCTTTAAAACAATTCGAGAAAGGAAAACTAGAACGTGTGATTAGTAATTTAAATTTTTTTATTTTTATGTTCTTTTTTTTAATGGAAACAATTAATTTGTGAGAATGATCTGAGGTTAAAACAACTTTTGAACAAATAAAGACGTGAAATAAAACCGCTAAGGCATGGCTCATATAGCACGGATTGTCTTAAAGCACCTCAATATTAACATTATCAACATTGATTTTTAAACTGAATGTCTCTCCCTATTCGTTTAGATTTTATTCCCACACTATGGTTGGTACACATTAGTGGCAATCCAGTCAGGTGCCAAGTTCCTATCGATAGATTTACCTTTTCAAATTTAATCCATTTGTGACACAAACAAAAGGACCCTTTATAATATTAGATTACACTATTTGATAGCGTTAAAGAGCCTAAAAGCAAACACACTTTTATCTTACTCCAAGCGGAAGAGACAAAAAACACATCATTTGAACAACATGGACCATAAAATGGACATTACGGTCTATCAAGGGAATTACGTTAGGTGAAAGCCTCAGCCACTCTTTTCGGGAAATTCAACCTCGTATCATGAAAGATTAAAAAACTTTTAAAAAAAGACAAGAAAAATTGAATTAAACATATAAAGAAGTAGAAAAGAAATAAAAGCTTTTGAGCTTCCACCGTTCACGAAAACCATTATATTTTGATGAGATTAAAGTGAAATTTCCTTTTTGCAAGTACCTTGACCAACGACTTTAAATAGTTTTCTCTCAACCGTACGCCTTTAAAGAAACTGGAACGGAATAATTGCATTAAATTGCTCAAGTCAGCAACCCACTCAATTAAAATTCGATTTGGCCCCAAACGGTTTATTCGCCTTGAATGACCAATGAACAATCAAGCAGACAAACGCCCCCGAAGGAATAAAAAGGCATGGAATACGACGATTTGTCGTTGGCAAACATACAAATTTTCTCATTCAGTTTCAGTAAGTCGCAGCGGTTTTGGTAAAAAAAGATTTTTGAATGTTTGCAGTTTTCTGTTCTTAAAAAAATTCGTTCAACTCTAAATAGACGATTAGGTTCACCCGGTATCGCCGTTGGAAAACTCTTACACTAAAGAAGACAGTGCGACACATTAAAAAGCTCCATTTTGGAATATAAACGCAAGAAAACAGTGGCAATTTCTGACATGCCGTTCACAAATTGATTTTTAATTGCAAAGAAATTGTCAAAAACGAATGGGATGAGAAATTTTTTAGCTTTAAGGATTTCATGGTGCGTCCAAAACGATTCTAATAAAAATACTAAGTCCACGGAAAAAGTTCTCTACAAATAGTTCGGAATTGCTTACTTTTGTTCGCCAGCTCAACGCTAGGTAATTGAAGTGAAATTGGGTTCAAATAGAGGCCTTTTAAAACCCCTATGCAGCCTATGCTATCGTCCAAAGCTACATTTATACAAATAAGAAATCTTAAGTCGCCCAGGCCCGATTTTGATATACCTAGCGTCCCGACAATATTGACGCATTTCGGCGTGATTGGTGCAGCCGTTTGGAAAGAGATTCGATCGCATTCGGTTTCAGATGGCAGCCCGACTTACCAGAATAAACAATGTTAACAAGGTCATGATCCGATCGATTGAGCAGCATACCGATCATTTAAAGTAGCAATTTCGTGCATTTCCCACGGATGCTGTTAATTCGTTAAGCGTGATTACGGTTTATGATGGCACGACAAGCAAGATTCTACCGCCTACATATTTAAATAAGAACATATAAGGCAAAATAGACAAGTGGTCCAAGGGCGTGAAATGTTTTTCAAAATGAAACCAACGTTATTTTCGTCAAAGAAGAGATTAACAAACAATTTACTTACTCAGGCAACGAAATGGAATCTTTGAAAAATTGAAGGATCAAAAGATAAAGGTCATCCAATACTTCATTAAAAGTGGCATTTTCGATTTTAGAATTAACTAACTTCAAATTTGATTTATTTAACTTTTTATCTCTCCTTCCATTCGAAGAACATGGCCACCTTTTTTCAATTAAAAACGCACCGTGAACAGTTTATGTCCGACGTTGCAGGACACATAGGTACTGTTGCAATCACATGCTGCGACGTATTTTGACACCTAAAATTGAAAATGCTGAATTGTCGAACTCCCTTCTCACCCGTTTTCTTTCCGCTGCATAGCTTTCAATTTTTGAATTGAGCATGCAATGAAGCGATTACTGCGTCTATGTCCTTTCAAAGGCGAATTTCATTTCAATGTTTTTCCATGCGACAAAAAGCATTCAAGGATGCTCCCCGCCCCCCTTCGAAAACTAACTGAACAACTGAACGTGTTTTTCTATTCAAAGAAGTGTGCGCGTTTGGCTTTGTAGGTGTTATTGTTGCGAAATACAAAACAAAAAAAAGGAAAAACAAACGTTATTGCTCGGCACTTTTGGAAAAATATTTCGCTTGAAGCGAATTTGAGAAGCAACACGTACAAACTTTTCACTGCGATACAGCATTCAAGTTGTTCCTTTTTATAAATGAATCCAAAAAAAAAAAACGAAATTGCAAGGAAAAGCAATCCGTCCCATCATTTATTGTACAGAGAAACAATATGAAAAATTTCGAAAAATGATCCGTTTTAAGTTTTAAAAAAAATCCTAATCTCTTTACACGATTAAAAAAAAACTTACTTAAGTTCATTAAGTCAGTTCACATAAACAGGAAAACTTTAAGGCCCGATATTACAGTGCATACTTAAGGTCTCCTTAGCACTTAAGTAAAGCTTAAGTCTGTAAATCATTTTAACAGTACAAATTTTAAGTGCTCCTTAAATAAGTTTTCAAATTAATTTTATGAAGGAATTTTCTGAAGTCTTCAAGCTTCCTTAACTTTAGTATACACTGTAATATCGGGCCTAAATCTTTTAAAAATTCGTCAAAAATAAAAGAAACGCTCAAGATTTTAATTTTCAAATGATTTCATCTCGAAAATGATTCAAAATTCTATTCCTAGTAGGCACCAAGTGTCAAGACTGACCAAATGTTTTCTAATTCTGTACATGAACAAAGAGTTAAATAAATGCAGAAAATATTAATCACAAGATTTTAATTAAATGCGGAAAATTCTGGATTTCATTCTAAAGGCTTTCGTTTACTTAGAAATAAAATACATTGCCTCTATGGTAGCACTTAAGTCTAAGCGCTTTTAGAAAAATCCTCTTTGAATGTGAAACCGACGACTCTCTTTGGAATTTTTTCCGGCGTTGAAGGGGCTTATTTAAACGAATGGCTCAGTCAAAGGAACACTGAAAACGTAAGCATTTCATTTCATGTATTTAAGTCGTCTAAGAGGCTTTAACGTTTTAAGATTTTTTTTTTTTAACTCAAACAGACTTCGTGTCTGACCCAATAAAGCAAAAACTGTCGAGTGGAGGAAAAAGCGAAAATTTAAACTGCTTCAGTTACAGCACCATACATTAAATGCTATAAAAATGTCTTTTGAATTTGAATTTCATTCATAAAATTGCTCAAACAAAAAATGCCGGCAGCACAACTCAGAAGGGGCATTGCCGAAAATACGATGTGTTGTATGAATTGACGCAACCCAATTAAGGAAACTTAACATTGTCTAATTGACGTCATCACTTCCAATTTATCTGACGTATGATGGCATTTTTCCATGAGCTATTGCGGTCTTATGGCTGACGTGGTAACATGAAGAGGACGCCTGCTTTTACATGAGTAAAACAAGCAAACACTGTTATCATGAAGGTATACGAAAGCATGATTGACAGAACAATTATTTTCATATAATAGAACCTCATGAATCGGAGCACTTCGAGCTTTTATTGCGATCGATTCAAAACTTTTTATAGCACTATCCAAATTATTTTGCTTCATCTTTTCAAGGCATTAATTAAAACGTACTTAGCTATCTTCCAATAATGTAAGTATGTATGTATGTATGAAAACATTTGTCCTTTGCAGGGAGTAGACAATGAGGGTCAAACTTCTTTGTTCGAAAGGCCTGAAGACATGAAAGGATGTAAACCAGACAGAAACTACAGCATTTCAGAAGATCATGGATAGATATAGAAGAATTTGAATACTTAATAAAAACCAACATTGTGAAGGAATTCTCATGAAATTGTACCTACTGAATGGTGTGAGAAGACGATGTTGACTATTCTTCATGCCTCTAAGTGATAAATAATTAATTTATAGTTCTACTACCCGACGTATGAGCAACGTTACTTTAAAAATTTGTAGGCAGTAACATTACGTATACGCTTTATTTTAAAAATTATGAGCTGCTTGAGTTACTTAAATATATCCACACACATTTTTTATAAAATCAAGGTTCTTAATCTAAGATTGGATACGAATCTCTTCATATTTCAAAACATGAATCGGTTAATAATAGCTTCGAGAGTGTGATGAATTTAAATATATTTCCTTGCCCTAAGAATGTTTTAAACGCAGTAAATTGTAAAAAAAAAAAAAATTACAAATCTTGTTTAACTTGAATTTTAAATCGTTACTTTTTTAAAATCTATTTTTCATTATTGTTTTTCGGAACTGTTTATATAAGCGAATTTCAGAAATGCGCCTTTTAAAGTCTTTGTTGTGATTACTTCTATTTATTCTTCCGTTGAAAGTTTGGTTAGCCTTCCATAAAGTTTATCAAAACGATAGTCAATTGCAGCATTTATAACATGAGCACTAAAGATTCTGCAATCATCATTTTCCAGACTTGTTGCGTAAATATTTGTTCTTGTTAACGGAGGAAAACAGAAACCAATTCGGCCGGAGCACAATGCCACGTCGAGTTGATATTATTTTTTTTTTTTTTGTTTTTTTTTTTTTAATTCCTGTTTACATCAGCAGAATATTGGCAAAGTATTGCCTAACTTTACAAGGAAAATTCCAGAAATAGCGAATTTACTGAGCTTTGGCAGTTCAGAAAATAAGTCGAATTTTGAAATTTCACCCAGAAAGGTAGATCGATTTGCTTTCTTGAAAGCTGCTTTAGTGATTTACACTATCAACAGTTTCTTACATCTCTAGCAAGTTTTGAAGGGCTACAGATATCGAAAAATTCAAATTAAATTTCCACACAAAATGATTCAAAAAGATGTTATAAAAATTTGCATTTAAATTAAAGGTGCCTCTCTTAATTTATTTTAAATATATATGAAATAAAATCAAAAATGCAGAGAAAAATGTCATTGAAATACAGAGATTTCTGAAAATATTTCAACTCAAGTATGCCCAGCAAACATATGGAGTCCTTAATGAGTCATGCCCCTGTGTTTGATTTGAACCTCGGAGCTCTCGATTTTTAGTCATTTTCTCACCCATCGTGTTTGCCAAATCGAAACGGTTGGATTTTTTCGTTTATAAGTTTAAAGTTAAATTGAACTTTATTATATTTTTCTCATTTTCTTCGTATTTTTGACTCATTTTGGACTCACAAATATAAGAGCTTAAGATTTCTGACTCATTTCGACCTCATATTTCTGAGCACTCCGAATTTGTTTTCTGGGTGCGCTCAGCTGGCTTTCGAATGAATGTGAAGCTTTGCAATTTATCACGCTCATTAAAGTGGAATAAAAAGAGAAAAAATAATTAAAGTGGAAGCAGCCACCGTGCATATGCGATACAATAAACTAAAAGTAAGAAAATCTCGCTCTGAGGAAGTGTCAACCATAAGAGCCTTACGGAGCAGCCAGCACCTGATGTCAGAAATCAGTGCACATGAATGAAAACATTTAAGGCGGATGTACGTTCGCAACTGCATATGAACAGAATATGGGCTTTGTAAAGCAGCAAATAACTTAAGGACAATATGCAAAATGTAGGCTTCCGATAAGGATGAATGAATTTTCATTTTTTTAGTCTGAAATTATTCAGATTTAAAAACGATGTGCTGGTTTCTTCAGTAGGAAAAACACTCGCATTTGCAATGAATGTAAAGTGAAAGGTACCGAATCGCTCATCAATTTGGTATCACTGGCAACAGAAACACCCTACGCACTTGATCAATAACGCAGCTACAATATTTAACCGGATAGCTTGCGGCACGCCTCTTCACATCAGAGCAGCAAAAAAGCATTAAAACAATAAATATTGTAAGAAATAAAATACCAAAAAAACAGAACATAACAAGTTCTAGTCCAATTATAAAACTGAATGAGTGGCAATATATTAGGTGTAGTAAAAAGAAATCCATTATTTTTCCAATAGATGACGTTATTTATCTGCATCTCGCGTTGTATAAGTCCGATCGTGTTCCGCTAGGGGGCATTAGAAAGATGACAGTTCCTACTAAAAAATCTTTTTTGACACTTTTTTTATTGATTGATTCAGTTTTGTTTGAGAGCTTGTCAAAGATGGACATCAGCAAAGAGAAAATTCGCTACATTTTACAGTTTTTCTTCGATAAGGGAGAAAACGCAAGCCAGGCGGCTGAAAATGTGAATAGCGTTTATGGACCTGATACTGTAACAGCCAATCATGCGCAATTTTGGTTTCGTCGATTCCGTTACGGTAACTTCGATGTCAAGGATGCACCACGCACTGGAAGGCCAATTGTCGAAAATGTCGATAAAATCATGGAAATTATCGAGTCCGACCGTCATGTTAGCACTGTTTCGATTGCAAAAGAGCTAAAGATTGCACAAAAAACCGTTTGGAACCATTTGAATAAGGCTGGATACACAAAGAAGCTCGATGTATGTGTTACACGAGTTAACGCAAAAAAACCTCATAGACCGAATTTCCATCTGCGAATCGCTGCTGAACCGCAACAAAATCGACCCATTTCTGAAGCGGTTGGTGACTGGTGATGAAAAGTGGGTCACTTACGACAACGTCAAGCGAAAACGGTCGAGGTCGAAACACGGTGAACCGGCGGAAACGGTGGCCAAGCCAGGATTGACGGCCAGGAAGGTTTTGCTGTGTGTTTGGTGGGATTGGCAGGGAATTTTCTACTATGAGCTGCTCCCATACGGCAAAACTCTTAGATCAGAACTCTACTGTCCTGTGTCTACTGGACCGTTTGAAGGAAGCAATCGCCCATAAGCGGCCAGCTTTGGCCAATAGGAGAGGAATTGTGTTCCATTAGGACAACGCCAGGCCACACACATCGATAGTGACTCGCCAGAAGCTCCGGGAGTTTGGTTGGGAGGTTCTTCTGCATCCACCTTATAGTCCGGACCTGGCACCAAGTGATTACCATCTGTTCCTGTCCATGGCGAACAATTTTGCTGGTGAAACATTCGCTTCAAGAGAGGCTTCTGAAATTCGACTGTCTCAATTTTTTGCTAATAGGAACGAGCGCTTCTATGAGAGAGGCATAATAAAATTACCTTTAAAATGGCAACAAGTTATCGAACAAAACGGCGCATATTTGACCTAAATCGGGTCATTCTAACTATCTTAAATAAAGCCCTCAATTTAATGCAAAAATAATGGATTTCTTTTTACTACACCTAATATATTGCATGTTACAGTAATTCCTCAGCTCGGGCGCAACAATTCCATTAAGAAGTCAGGACTGTTGATAAGCTAAATAAATTATCTTCTTCAAAGAAATATAAAAAAGTAGAACAGATATACATACTTAACTTCGGGACAAAAAATCAGTTTCAGAAAAATATCAAACGGTACAAAAGGGACTACAAATTTCACTGAATTCCAATATCGGATAGACTATCGGAAAAATATCAGTCAGAATATTCGTACATTACTATCATAACTTAACCAGGTAACACTCAAAAATGTATAAACATAACATAACATAACATAACATAACATAACATAACATAACATAACATAACATAACATAATATAACATAACATAACACAACATAACAAATTAACATAACAGCTTAGCATAACATAAAATAACAACATAGCATAACGTAACATAACATAACATAACATAACATAACATAACATAAAATAACATGACATAACATAATATTACATAACATAAAGTAACAAAGAGGACCTCCTTATGTTACCTTACGTAAATATGGGAAAAATCAGGCGTTAGGGACGCAGCTCTCCTACACTCCAAGATTTTTTTTTCAAAATGAAAATAATGTGATTTTATAGATGTTCATATATTAACAGTTAGGTAAATATCAAAAAACTTGTTTTTTCTTTACATAGAGTCTATGAAATTTCCTCAACTTTTCATTATTTCTTAGGTTCTCAAAGTTAAGTAGGTAGGCAGAAGTTTACTGCCTTCACTCTCATAGCTAATTCTCAGTAAAGCTAAGTGCTGTTGATACATAAAAATCGCATAAGTTTTTTTTAACTTTCATTTCTTTGATTTTAATTTTTCTGTTATCTTTTTATTTTTCATTTTTAAACAAATAAAATAATTCGTCTGAGATTATTCTTAAAAAAAATATCCACAGCTGGAATATCTAAAAGGCACAAGTGTCCAAGATAATTTTATTCCAAATTATGATAAGTACCATGGTAATGATCATTGCTTAAAGATTTTGAATTGAAAAACTTTTGTGCACACAAAATCAAAAATTTTAATTCACTCTGGTCCAGCCGTTTGCACGCCAACGTTCACAACAAAAACAACTTCATTTCCATAAAATATCCGAAATATCTTGAACTCATAAGAACTTGTGTCCATTTCAAAATCCGATTAAACAGACAAACGCAAATTGTCAAAGAAAAAAGTCATTATTCCTTTTAATTAAAATCCTATTACATTGGAATGCTCTTTTCTTCTTCTGCGTGAAGGACTTTCAACTCCCAAATAAACGGACTAAGCCAGATGTACTCGAAGCCGCTTCGCTACTAAATGAACATTTGCGCTTGTCTCTTTTTTTTTATTAAATTTAAATTGCCCAATGCCTAAGCGGAAAGTGCCGATGTTCACTTTTAACCAGATGGCAGGCAGTAAGCAACGTATTATATTCCTATCTGAAAGTTTATTGGAAAAAATGGCGAATTTTATGCAAAAAAAAAAATGTAAAACTCACCCCGCTCTTGTTTTTTTTTCGGTTAAAATTGAATTTAATTGGAAGGAACTTCAAAACTGTAAATCTACAGAAGAACTCTTTAGTGGACCCTACAATATTTTTTTTCCTTTAAAAACTTTTATGAATTTTGCATTCCAAACAGATTAATGGGAATATTCAAGCCACATAAAAATGAATGACAAATGATGATTTCTGACTGATTGTATTCGATGCATCGAGATAAATTAATATACCTAAGTGCATTGAACAAAAAACTTGCAATTTATAATGAAATTTTCGAGTTAATTCGACCAAAAATCTAATACAGAATAAACCGTTGGAGAGCCATGGAATCGCTTAGTCTTCCAATAATTATCATTATTACCAATGGAAAGCTCAAAGCGCTCTTTGCAGAACCCAGCCGCCAAAATTATTGGAACAACTTACACAATTCTTTTCAAATCAGAACCACGCACACTCTGCCCAAAGCGAATAGTTTAAACCATTAACAATTATAAAGTCTTATCAGTAATTAATTGCCACTGATAACTTTCATTGATAAATGCTTCCTTCAACGACCAAAGCTTATTCAAGAGAATAGTTCAAAAACGAAAAGAGAACGGCTCTGACTCTCTTTTAGCACCCGATAATCAACGTTCTCTTTGTTACATCTGATTCGCTATATGCTATTCCTACCCGAAGGACATACACATTCTCTTTCGCCGCATATCTGTATCTCTCTTTTAGCAGTCCAGCACAAATTTAAACAGGAGAAAATTCAAAAGAAGAGCAGTCTTAGGTGCAACGTTGACGATGAAATACATGCAAACATCTTATAATCCGTGCTTGGTGAAAACAAAAACCGACAACCAACAATAACATCTATATAAATAAATAAATATTCGTAAAAATCATTGTGCAAATAAAAGAAATCAGAGCAAAATACTTGAAGATGTCTACCAAGCCCTTTGGGCTCGACTTCAGAGCAACAAAACGAGCCCATTTCAAGTTGCTCGAAAGAAAAATAATGCCGGTCGGATTTTCTGTTTTACTGTCAAAAGGTCGTTTATAAAGGAAGGTAAACCGTTTGTTTTTTTTTTTTTTATGGTTCTACCGTGTGTCATAACTTTTAAGGCTGCAAATAAAGTCGTTAATAAATTACGCTCGTAATGAATTATGACCCACGTGCACAAATTTTGTTTTCTTCGAAGTTTCATGAGATTGTGAAGTGAAAAATGTGGGGAAACAAATCGTTTTCTCAAGTCATATTTTCTAATCGTTGAAGCAAATCCTTTTTGAATTATTGAGCTATGCATAATAATTAGAAATGTCAACTGTATTTAAAAAAAATAAAATTGTGAAATAATTCCTCAAAATATCAACAAACAAACAAAAAAAAATAAATAAACAAAAAAAAATAAATAAATAAAAATTCATAAATTTAATTAACAAATCAAAAGAGAAACTGATAAATGTGTCATTGAATTGCAGTGACTTTATATTAAATATATTTAATTAGTACCTATTAAAATGAATCGTATTATGGGTGCCGGATAAGAAGGATACATATTTGTATACTACTTACTTGGAAAGAATTGTTGACGCATCAGAAGGAGTTGAAGCCTTTATTAAAGTGTAATGATGCGTTTGGAAGGATTTGTTTAGTCATTCGTCTTCAGCAGATTTGAGCTTGAGAAAGTTCCACGTATTAATTTTGTGTGCGTGCGTTTGTGTGTGTAAATAAGCCAAACACTGTGAAATAATGAATATAAAAAAGGCAAGTATTTATTTTGAAAGATAAATTTTATTAAACTTGTTTTAGCGTTGGTGAGAAAAATAAAAAATGCAAATTTCTATTAAATTCTCTTATAGCTAGAGAAAAGAGCCCTCGTACTTATAAGTTTGAAGTGTAAAAAGGAGAATTCTCCGGAATAGAAAACATTTGCAGTTGTCCCAATTTTGTTGTTTAATTTAAACAAAAAAAAAAAAAAAAATCGCACCTGTGCCTCAAAAAAACTATTTTATTAAAATTTTTCTTCATCTCAGTAGAGTTTTGGGTCTTAAGGGGTTTGTCTCCTTCGCGAGGCTGTTTCTGGACCATTTCTTTTTTTTTTTTTAATTCCTGACAGAAAATGAAAAGAGGTTTTTAAATTTTTTTTTTTATTGTGTTCAGAATTAATGTACAATATATTAGCAACGAAACAATTTTTTTATATGACGGCGGAAAGACTTCATGTGGTGTCGCGAAAAAAATGTGTCTAGATAGTTGAGCTTCACCCGATAAAAGTGACTGTGTTGAATCCACTTTGTTTCATTCAAATCGGTCCAGTTGAACTGAATAATCGCGGCCGCCAATTCAAATAAAGTGGTTTCAGGATAAATGCTCGACAAGGAAGGCTATATCTTCTAAGCTAGTTCGAATTTCAAAAAGAAAATATCCAATCTATAAAAGAATGCAAAGAACAAAATTTGAACAATTTTTTTTTTTGTCGTATGAGACAAAGCCTGGAAAACAAACTGTAATTTTTTTTTATTTAAAAGTAACATTACAAATTCCAGTTTCTGTATTTGAATGTGCGATTATGATACAAATGAATGAATTCTGTATTATCGTTGTAATTCGTTGGCTTAGCTTATAAAATCTGCTGATTTTTCTGTCCTTCACACCAAACCTACAGTGCTTTACGCACTTTTATGCATATACATACATATCTAGGCATCCTTGTATGCTTCATGGTAGACTCATGCACACGAAGATTGGATGTTGTTTCTACTCAGTGTAAGCTGTCACAATGCGATATTGAAACGGAAAGGACACAGACGACGTCCTCGGGGCCGTTTCAACTTTTTTAATAATAAAACGAAAGGAATTGCTACTCGTTGGGGGATGTTTTTGTGTGAGGCCTAGTGAGTGGGTGGTTAGTTGGAAAGTAAAATTACACTAAAATATGGTTTAAGTTTTTCTAATAGTTTCAAGAATAAATTGTTAAAAATATTTGGGGGTTATACAAGAATAATTTTCAACATTTTGTTAGCTAAAATGATTCCAGTTTAGAAGTTAAATTATTTACCAGAGTAACAAATGGATTATTTCATTTTACATTCTGACCGGGTATAATAAAAGAAAATGAAAGAATCCTCATAAGGAACAGAATGCACAAAATAAAACATTCATAGAACGAAATAAGGTATTAGAGAAACTGTTGAATAGTTCATAAAAAGTTTAGGAATAAAATTTGGAGCAGGTTACTACGAAGTAAAGGATTTCAATATTCTACCATTTCAAATGCAACATACGGATGTGTCTGCCATTTAATGTCATCACGAACAAATTACACAAGAACTTTTATGTTTTTTTGAGAATTTTCTATTAGATGATTCGAGTCGAATGTCTCATTTACTTACATCTCTAAAAGTTCCAAGCTTTTTATTAAAGGAAAATAATCATGGCAGGGGCTACACGAAGTATTTCAGAGCAATTCTTTCGATTTCACTGACGTCCGTAACTAATTGATAATAAACATTCTGAGCAATATTACGAAATGAATATTTTATTTCGTTTGAACACTGTTCATTCAGAGAGTGCAAACAAAAAAACGAGAAATTCTGGATTTTTTTTTAACTTCGCACGTTGTGTTCCAATCCTTTTTGACTGTATTTTTGGCGCTTAATGCATCATCACAGGTGGCAGACACTCCACCCGGAACTTTGAGGGATTTGTGCAATATTTTCTTTGATTTTTTTGTTGTTTAATATTTGCTTTTGAGCGCAGGTGAATGAATGATCCTCCAACGAATATTAAAAAGTTTGTCGCAAAAAAAGCGTTGAGAATGAACCGGTCAGATTCGTAAGCCGACAGAATGAAAAGCCTTTAGAGTAATATTTTTCACCCACGGACACGCTTTCGTATTTGAAAACTGTTTTTAATAATTTTTTTTATTCGTCTTTATTTATGAATAATCTTTTGGGAACAGAAGTGAGTTCAATTCTGCTTCAATATGCTGCTCAAAGAAGAAATGTTCCAAAGTAAGTCTTCATGGAACATACATATACTCTAAAACACAAATTTTAAACCCTTTTAAGCCTAATAAACACTACCAGCCGTAGGTATTTGAAAAACTTTTCAAATTAAATCAACTTATATTACCATTTGAGTTTAAAAACATTTCTAAACACTTTGACAGTGCCTTTAAATACGGTAAATGGTCTATCTTTAGTACTCATACACTGTGGAGTCTAAGGGCAGAAAAGTGGTCAGGGAAAATTTTATGAGACCAAGTTTTTGTTTTTACAAGATTTCAAAATTAAATTTTAGGGAATTTTTGCCTTGTTTTGCAACATTCAGGGGAAATACTCCCCTAAAAATTTGGCAACGGTGTATCAAGTACGAAAGAATCATTAGAATTATTATTGACATTCCTAGGAAAAATATTTATTTTAATTTAAAAAGAAATTGTTTTTGATACTCTTGTTAATATTGACCATTCGTGAAAGATAAAGAAATCCCCGGTCAAGCAAACCTACTCTTGTTCATATCCCGTATAAATTGTGGATACCCGGCTGTTTTTTTTTCACGTTCATATCTCCAAGTTTTTGATAATAACATAAAGAACATTAAAATAGTCGGAAGTTGCTCTACTGGAAGTTGTTCTTAAAATCCTGTACGTTTCAAGGTATTAAGCAAATTCCAACTGGGTAGCGCTCAAAAAATCTGGGACATGAACATACGGGGCATTCCACGCGAAGCGGGCAACGAAAAAAAGGTGATGTTCTGAAAATCGTTCATATTCGGCTCAATTGTACCTCTATGGGATATGAATTAGGGGGCAAAAAATTTTGGCTGAAAATCCGTTAGTTTTGAAAATATAGGCTTCTAAACATTGCCGCACATGAAAATAAGGTTTTGTTTGAATGCAAATATTCTAACTAAATTTTTTTCCTCAAAAATAAATAGTAGTGATTTATATAGAAAATTTAACAAATTTTTTAATAATAAGAACAAAATCACAAATATAATTTTTTTTCAGTGTAAAATCAGAGATAAAAATTTCAAAGCAAAATCTAAACAACTTAGCCTTTTTTAATTTTTTTAAAATTTTTTGTATTAAAGCCCAAAATGCTAAGAACATACTGTATAAGTTTAATAATGGGCCCGAAAGTGGTTTGGGAGCTAGAGCACTTAAATCACACACGCATCGCCCTAAAATGGTACGTTGCGCTTATGCTTTGCGATGTTTACAGCAATAAACAATCATAAGCGCCATCTCTATGAATCGAAAGTAATTACTTTTATACGGAAAAACAATGGGAAGTATATTGTTCATTCATAATAAGCGATGCGTGTGTGCTTTAAGTGCTCTAGCTCCCAAACCACTTTCGGGCCCATTATTAAACTTATACAGTATGTTCTTAGCATTTTGGGCTTTAATACAAAAAATTTAAAAAAAAATTAAAAAAGGCTAAGTTGTTTAGATTTTGCTTTGAAATTTTTATCTCTGATTTTACACTGAAAAAAAAATTATATTTGTGATTTTGTGCTTATTATTAAAAAATTTGTTAATTTTCTATACAAATCACTACTATTTATTTTTGAGAAAAAAAATTTAGTTAGAATATTTGCATTCAAACAAAACCTTATTTTCATGTGCGGCAATGTTTAGAAGCCTATATTTTCAAAACTAACGGATTTTCAGCCAAAATTTTTCGCCCCCTAATTCATATCCCATAGAGGTACAATTGAGCCGAATATGAACGATTTTCAGAACATCACCTTTTTTTCGTTGCCCGCTTCGCGTGGAATGCCCCATACATAGGAATATTACACAGAGAAAGAGAGAGGGAGAGACCGAAAGAGAGAGATTGAGAGAGTGAGAAAGAGAGCAAAAGAGAGAGAACGAGAGAGAGAGAGAAAGAAAGAGCGAGAGAGACAGAGAGACAGAGAGACAGAAAAAGCGAGAGCGAGGGAGACAGAGAGAAAGCGTGAGCGAGAGAGAGAAAGAAAGAAAGAGAGAGGGTCTGAATGTTTTTCATCCTTTTTCAAATAAATGAACAAGCTGTTCGATAAATACATCTTTGAAAAATATATTTTTTTGCAATCAATTGATTGAATATATGGGAAAACAACATTGAAACCCGAAAATCAATTCATATAATCGATAAATATATTTCCATCAACTGAAATCTCAAAACATTTACAGAACAGAACAACAAATATTAAAGAAAAAAGCATTTCGCTCTGTCCTTTCTGTTGATATTGATTCCAAGGAAAAAAATATCAAACAAAAAATCACAAAAAAAATAAAAATAAAATCAGAAAATATTTTTCGGCTCGGTTGTACCACGCATCCGAAATAGAATATTTTTTCGTCCGAATCGTTTCATCGGTAGTGGCAATGTTGCAGACACAAAAATAAAGCCGCAGACAAGCATTCAACACATTTGAAAGTTCCATTAGAAGTTTTTGTTTGAATAACAATAATCAAAAAGTATCAAAGTGTGCTATAAATCGAATGTCGCATTAGGGTTCACATTGTCATTTGGTGAGAAACGCTTCGCCTTTTGGAGTTTTGAACTTTTGGCAGTATTGCCCTCAAATCGAGATCAAAAACTAAAGTATTTCCATCTTATCGCAATGGAAAAACCAATGCAAATAAAAATTCAATTTATATAAAAAAACAAATTTTTAAAGCGAAGAAAACCACTTTGCACTTTCTCAATCCACAAATCCTGCTGTTTTCTTTAAATCATAATAAAAAGTTTTTTAATTTCAATCCCTTTTGTTGTTGTTTCGTCAATTACAGTCGCCAGAGCCTTCATATATTTTAACCTAAAAGTCATTATAATTTCAAAAGCGATGCAAGATAAAATTTGACGTGCATTAAAATGTAATTAACGTAATTTATTTTCCATCACAGCTTGATTATACACTGTACCGTTAAATTCTGTCCTTGCTGTTTTTAAAATTGTGAAAAAAAATTACACTTAAAATTTTCATAGAATTTCCATTAAGCAGATTTACTTTAAAAGATATGCGAAAATGTCTGGCGTCGGCAATAAATTTATTTCCAACCGTTGAGTAGCACCTCCACAAATGGAGTATAAGATTCAGTACCGCTTGTCAGACTGTTAGCACTAGAAAATTAGAAGTACCAAAACAATATTTATCCTCATATACAGTTTTAAAGTTTTAGGTGATACTCTGCCAATTGCCAACGTGTTTTCGGTTGTCATCTGGTGTTGACTTGTTGCCATTTGCAAAGTAACACTGTTAACTCTTCAATTTCCAGTATCATTTGTAGCTGATGGAGGTTTTATATTTTTTCTTTTGTGTTTTGGTCAATTTCCTTGCGACATTACACTCAATTTTGAGGTTTCAGTTCATAATAAAATAAAAATATAGGATGCGATTCTCTTAAGTATTTATAGTTATGAAAACTTGTAACAACAATTAAGCACTGAAATGACCCAATTTCTGCTCAGAATGGCTGTGAAGGGAATGACCTCAAGAACCGCTTTGCTTGGAATTGCCCTTATACGGAACGTTTTTATTCAAATTTTCAACGAATTTTCATTGCTGTAGCTAACTAGAAAGACTTATTTATGTATTTTTTTTTTTTTCTGACAACAGAAACCAATGGCAACATAAATTTTGCATTTTCGTTTGTCACAAGTGCGCCTAATTCATTTTCTCTAGATTTGTGTTTTGATGATAATTATTAATCGGAAAGAAAGCATTAAAAATGACAAAAACTTTTATAAAAATTATGAACAAATGCATTTCAAGTGTCCAAATTAATGTATTTGGAACATGTCCGTAAAATTTTTGACCAATGCTGCTTACAGACCATTGCATTTAACTGATTTTAGCTGTTGTGATTTTAGTATTTTTCCCTGCATTGAACCAGAAGTTAGCTTCTTTAAATGCAGAAGTAAAATCATGAGATTAGCTGTTTCATATTGCAACACTTTCGTGTTTTGTGCTAAATTCAGATTTTAATTAAAATGCTAAACTCACAACAGCTAAAATCAGTTAAATGCAATAGTCTGAAAGCGGAATAATGCTTAAAAAATCATTTTAAATTATATATTCTGTTTACTTTATTAATATTTTCTTCCATTCAATTTTTAATTTCACTGAATACAAAGAAATCCCGGCAAAAAAATTATTTGTAATGAGTTTAAAGCCATAAAACAAATACCTTAAGGGGTTATATATGTTGCGGTCGGTCAAAAAATCGAAAATTTTTTTATTATTTTATCTTGAAGTATATTTTTCTGAGAATGTAATTACGAATTTTCATGAAGATCGAAGCAGTACAAGCAAAGTTATAGCGTTTTTCATCTTGCCTCGCTACACTAGACAAAAGTATACTGGAAACTTTAAACGCGATTATCTCGGAATGATGTTTTTCTGAAAACGTCTTTGCGGTGACCGCGATTGCGGGCAGAGTTTTCAACCGATTTTGATGTTTTTTTTTCCAATTGTTCGTAATTTGATTGCCGTGTCTTTGAACGAATCCATTTTTTTATATCAACTCGTATATCAATGTTATGAATTTTTTAAAAAATTTTTACACATAAAAAAACATACTTTTTTCGAAAAAATCGTCCCCGTTGAAAAAAAAAGTTTCTAAAATTTTTATCGATCGTTCAAAGACACCACAAGTGGATATGCTAATTGAATTTGTATGGTTTTCTGTTTTCAGTTAAGCTCTTGGACTGGCATCGCGGTCACCGCAACCCTCTGCGAAAAAAACGTTTTTTTGCAAATTGGCATAGCATCGTCAATTATTGATATTTTTTTATAATTCGAGGCTGATTTTGAAGATCAGTCACTGTACTATAATAAATAAAAATTCAATAAAAATATGGCTACATACCTTTTTAAAAAATCAAACTTTTCCCCGTTTTTCTAAACCGCAAGATATATAACCCCTTAAAGAAATGTTTGAGAGGAATTAGCTGAAAAAATTAATCAGCATTGGCTCATTTTGCGTCGATTTGAGTGCATTTTTTTTTAAAAAGAATTTTTTAATTCACAAAAATGTGAAAATCCGAACCGATTCCATCCGTCGGAATACATAATCAGACCGAATAAGAAGAAACGAAATTACCGTTTGGCACATTCTTCAATTCGGGAATAAAAATGCAAACGTAACTGTTGTCATGTCCGCTTGGAAATACACAAATACAGTTTGAATTTTCTATAAAAAATATAAAAAAGAATAATAAAAATAAAATGTCCATTTCTCTTCTTGTTACAGATTTCTTACTGAAAATATTCAGAGAATTGTAAAGAGCCAAGCTCAAGACCAAATGATTCCGGAGTGGCACAATTCTTAATGCGAAAATCATGAAAATACATAGACTGAAAAGATCGTTAGAAGAACACAAGCTTTTGATTTACGTTCAGCAAATTTGCAAAAGGTCCGAAACAACGACGATAACAACAACCAGAACAAAAACAACAACGAAGCGAAAGCTTCGAGATTTCTTTACGCCTCTATTGATACTTTTTATTGTGCTTGCATTTGTCGAGATATCTAAAGCAGATTGGCTAATGGAATGTGCCAGCTGTCATTGCAAATGGAATTCGGGAAAAAAAACCGCAGACTGTAAAAACTCCAGCTTTTATAATGTACCAGACAATCTTAGTCCGGAGGTGCAAGTTCTCGATCTTTCATACAATCATATACCAAGTATGGAGCCAAATATTTTTATAAAATCTAATCTACATAATCTCCATAAGCTTTATATACGAAATTCTTCCCTACAAAGAGTCGATCCACGCAGTTTCTCCGATCTAAGGATACTTATCGAATTGGATTTATCCAACAATCAGCTGCGTACTCTTGAGCCAAATCAATTTTATCATTTAGTCAAAGTGCGAGCAATACTTCTCAATAACAATCTGTTGGAACAGCTTGCGGATGGTATCTTTCAAGATCTAAACTATTTGCACCGAATCGAATTGCGTGGCAATCGTTTAACTCACGTGGCACTGCGTGTGTTTACTAATTTGCCGATTCTCTCGCAGATATATCTCGATGAGAATCGTTTGAATTTTCTTCGCAAGGAAACCTTTGAGAATCTCAAACGTTTGACAGCACTCTCTTTGGACCACAATCCATGGAATTGTACTTGTGCTCTGCAAGGCTTCCGTGACTATGTTCTTCAACGTAATCTCTACACCCCACCTACATCGTGTTATTATCCTGCTCATTTACGAGGCACACTTTGGATAGAAGATCATATAGAGGCCTTCGTGTGCAAGCCGAAAATTCTTTACCCCGCAAAAGGATCATCCATCAAGACCACAAAAGAAAATGCGACACTCGTCTGCCGTGTTCATGCGTCGCCAAACACACAGATAATATGGAATCATAATAAGCAAAATATTCGTGTCAATCCGGCGTACAATTCGAATCGTATTCAAATCCATCTACAATACGACGAGCACTCAAAGAATAAAAACTTTGGACGAAATATGCTCATTTCACGTCTGACAATATTCGGTGTCGATAAGAGCGACGAGGGCATCTATACGTGCCTCGCTGAGAACGCTGGCGGCAAGGATTCCGTTCAAATGAGTCTTCTCGTTAAGAGCGCCGCCGCCGCTGCCAACGATATGTGGCTCTTGGAGGATAACTTCACCGTTGTGATTGGCATCATGGCGCTAGTATTATTAAGTATTTGCTTCTTTTTGGCCATGGCTGCATGTTGCTTCTATAAGCATTTCAAGCTATACAAGGACTTAACGCATCGACAGCGGCACTTAGACCATTTTGCACATTTAGATACGGAAATAAATAATCCCGGCGATGTTATAGTCGAGTCTTCGATAATTGATTCAGGAATGATTGTTTGCAGCACGAATCCAAATATCAATGACACTGGAAAAAGGACGATGACGACGACAAAGACAACGATGGCGACAGCAGCAACAGCAGCAGCAGCACCAACAACAACGGACAGTTTTCAACATTTACACAAGGACATCGCACAAAATCATGGAGACAGGACTTTGAAAATTTATTCGAGATCTCTGCTAGAAGACAGCACATATCTAATCACGAACAGTCGCAAAGAGAAAGCCATTCTAGCCCAACCGATTTCACGTGGTAAGTAAGTTTTCAATTAAACACGCTTAAACTTGAACATAAACTTAAACGGGACGAAACAGATTCTAACGGTATGGAAAAAATATTTCAAAACGGAAATGAAAGGATGCCGTCGTTATTGATGTTCTTGTTCTTCATTAAGCCAGCCAATTGGGTAATTATCCCTTGAACTTTTCGCATGGAAATATCTTAAATTAAAGTCTTCAGTACTCCTCGAGCTTACTTCGTTACACAATTGCTTTCTCCTCCGTCCTTTTGTTTTGCTGTTGTTAATAAACTCTGCAAAAATGTGCCGGGCCTTTTTTTATAGCCCATTTTCTTTCCATTCCAAACGCCTCCCCCTCTTTTTCGTGCAAGTAAAATCAGCGATTAATATACGATCCCTAATTTGTATGTTACACAAAAGTTAAGCCAAAAAAAAAAAAAAAATAAATAAATAAATAAATAAAACTTGGGCCAAAAGAAAGAAAAACATGGAAATTACTAGGAAATCATTACCCAGCTGACCTTTATCATTATTTGCCTCCATTTTATTTCCTGACCGAAATTAAAAGAAATACTTCGAGTGTTTTCTCATTTTAGCCTTTATTACACCATTTCAACGTTAGGGCTGTGTTTGACAGGTTCAAGTACAGAGCGTTGAGAGCGAGTTTGCTTGAATTATTTGCAACTTGCAGAGAACTCGTAGTAATATGATGCTTTTTCAAATTAAAAAAAAAAAAAAAACAGAAAATTCCTTAAAATTTGTGAACAGAAATTAAATTTTCAATGCCGACTGTACACTCCGTTGCCGATGGCAAAACGAAGCTGTCGAAACTGGCGGTGGTACCTGTCATGGATTGAGCAGATCTCTTCCAAAATTCAGTTACGTCCTTTTCAGCGCTTCATTGTTCCTTACGCCTATTTTGGCATAAGGACGAAAATTACTCACGTAAAATACTATATATTTGACATTAACAAGACGTAATTATTCATATTTCGTAGAAGTTTATGTCGCTTCCAAGGCAACTGGCAAGCCTTGCCATAAGAAAACATTGAAAATAATGAGACCAAAGCACTCTTGTTAGAGCACAGTCGGATAAATATATATGCACATTAAATCCATCCAAACGAATGAAACAAACAGTAAAAGTGCAATGAGTAAGAAAATGGCAAAATGTTTTAGCTTCGCAACAAATTTTATGGCAGATCCAACAACATTCATTAAGGAGTGAATGTGATTTACTCCTGCGCTTGAAAAAGCCGCAAAGAAACATCTTAGTTTCGTTGGTAAATTTAATTACGTAAATTTATAGACACATTCATCTCATCACTGCATATGATATCCTCCTATGTGATTAAGAACGATTGCAACGGTTGTCTACATACATTTTAGTAATTAGTTGCATAAATACAAATGCGCTTAATTCGGTTAACGTGAGCATGTGCTTCGCTTGAAAGTTTTCACGCAAGAATGCTTTTCAGGTCATTCAGGCATTCGTACCAAGTTCATTTATCTATAAATAACTCTATGTATAATTTTCACTCAAAAAGCCCACTAGTCTTTTTATTTTGACATCAAACTAGCATTGAAAAATAATCACTCCCACATTAAATTACTCAATGACAAGAGCCAATTGCAAGTATAAAAAACTAAAGCACAATCCAGGTTTTAAAGCTTCTTTGAGAAAAGCGAACACATTTGGTGCATTCATAAGTCAAATAAAGAGTTTTTTATAAGGTAAAATAAAAAAATGGAGCATTTTAATTAAATTAGAACCAACGCGAAAGAATATGAAGACAAATGCCGTTTTTTGTGTGAAGGTATTCCCAGAGGGAGACCTTGCGGTTTCATTAAAATGTCAACAGGCTTATTAAATTTTTATTACCGGTGGAAGGAAAAATAATTTTAAGAACGGAATCAAGGGAAGTTTACGAAACGATTTTGTTATGCGTTTTCATATGGTAAAAAAAAATTGACAGTGAGTAAAAAAATCAAAGCAACACTTTAAAAAAAAAATTAGAAATATCAAAAATTTCCTACAAAACTATTGCCGTTTCAGTGAAATTGTCTCTACTTTATTTTATTACATGTTAATGACAACATTATTGGCAGTAAATTATTAATTTTTTTTTATCATTGACATAAAATCAGAATCAGTTGAACACCTTCGTCTTATCCAATCGAAGAGCTTTTAAAAGTGCTTTGACATGTGGATGTTAAATTAAGAATCGCTTTGTCATTTTTTTTGACATATTAGGTGTAGTAAAAAGAAATCCATTATTTTTGCATTAAATGAGGGCTTTATTTAAGATAGTTAGAATGACCCGATTTAGGTCAAATATGCGCCGTTTTGTTCGATAACTTGTTGCCATTTTAAAGGTAATTTCATTATGCCTCTAAAAGCCAATGAGTCAAAATGGCAAAAAATTGTAGCTTCGCAACAAATTTTAATGCCTTTCCAACAATTTCATAGAAATGTGATTTACTCCTGCGCTTGAAAAAGCCGCAAAGAAACATCTTAGTTTCGTTGGTAAATTTAATTACGTAAATTTATAGAACACATTCATCTCATCACTGCATATGATATCCTCCTATGTGATTAAGAACGATTGCAACGGTTGTCTACATGCATTTTAGTAATTAGTTGCATAAATACAAATGCGCTTAATTCGGTTAACGTGAGCATGTGCTTCGCTTGAAAGTTTTCACGCAAGAATGCTTTTCAGGCCATTCAGGCATTCGTACCAAGTTCATTTATCTCTAAATAACTCTATGTATAATTTTCACTCAAAAAGCCCACTAGTCTTTTTATTTTGACATCAAACTAGCATTGAAAAATAATCACTCCCACATTAATTTACTCAATGACAAGAGCCAATTGCAAGTATAAAAAACTAAAGCACAATCCAGGTTTTAAAGCTTCTTTGAGAAAAGCGAACACATTTGGTGCATTCATAAGTCAAATAAAGAGTTTTTTATAAGGTAAAATAAAAAAATGGAGCATTTTAATTAAATTAGAACCAACGCGAAAGAATATGAAGACAAATGCCGTTTTTTGCGTGAAGGTATTCCCAGAGGGAGACCTTGCGGTTTCATTAAAATGTCAACAGGCTTATTAAATTTTTATTACCTTGAACGGAATCAAGGGAAGTTTACGAAACGATTTTGTTATGCGTTTTCATATGGTAAAAAAAAATTGACAGTGAGTCAAAAAATCAAAGCAACACTTTAAAAAAAATTAGAAATATCAAATATCTTCTATGAGAAATGAATGTCATTTTTTTTGTATGTCAATTTGCAGTCAAAATAATATCATTGACATAAAATCAGAATCAATTGAACACCTTCGTCTTATCCAATCGAAGAGCTTTTAAAAGTGCTTTGACATGTGGATGTTAAATTAAGAATCGCTTTGTCATTCTTTTTGACATATATAGATATAATTTCCAAGACTTTTTGAGAACGCCCTCTTCTTTTGTGGATTCGGTAGTCTTTTCTGTTATTATAAAAAAATTTTTGTTTTATTATTGTTAAAAACAAATCTTCTATGATAGAATTTTTTGGTTGCATGGACAAAAGTCTCATCCAGCAGAGCTCATTTAATCTCGAAAGTGCAAAATATCATCGTTAGAAAAAGGGTTCATAGCCTGTCTATTGTGACTATTTACTTTTGTTAAATGGCCCCCTGATGTCCCTAAAAAATTTTTAAATATTTTCGGATATAGAGAAAACAATTTCATAGATATGAAGCAATCGGAGTAAGGTTCACAATCTGCAAAATGCAAATTAAAAATGCCTTGCTTTTATGAGGTTTTGTGCGATCTACTGAATTCCGTGAAAGAACCGGTAATCGCCATCGGTAATATGCAAATAGAGCAAAAACAAAAATAACGTTGGAATGCAGTAACGCAAAATGCCGCAAAAGTAGATGGATTTGTAATGAAAGCAGAAAGTAGTGCAACATTTTTTGTCTACTCAACCAAGTTTTGCACACTTTTATTCTTAAATAGTGTGAAAGTTAGAACAAAAAATAGTTTTAAAATATTTTTAATGAAAGCAATCATTGAAGGTCTATGATCGATCTCAAATCGATATATAATTTGAAAGTTTGAGAAATACATTTGATACCAAATCAATCTCAAAGTCTAACCTTTACTGTGATACCATTTGATGTATCATGAAGCCTATTTCTCTATTAAATCTGACATTTAACAATTGATCGATGCTGTCTTTTTGAAATAAAGAAATAAAGTCTCTTGGTAACTTAATCTGAATTTAAAAGAAATTAGGAGTTCGTTTTCTTTTCGGTTTTCTTCAAACGAAAATTAAGGAACTAACACAGGTTTTATCACGATAGACCCCTTTCAAACTTCTTGTTTTCATATCAATGCTTTTTATCTTGATGTGGTTTTTAGACATAAGCATTTATATTGAAGCCCACTTTAAGTTAAATTATATTTTCATTCCGGATTTAATTCATTTGACGACTTCCTGCATTCTCAAAAATTCCGCAAGGCTCTCCTTCATATATATCAACATATAAAATTTTGTAATTAGCTTTTAAGCTCACACTCTTCCCTACACGGATTGTTTCAAACCAAAACATATGCCCGAACGCATAAAGCACAAATTTACATTTGCATTAAAATATACATAATCATATCATTTGCACAAGCATTACCGGAGTTATTTTCTTTTTTACTTAATGAACTTTTTTCCACGAAAACACACAGTATGTTCATAAAAATCAAGAACGTAAGGTGGAGCTTGAAGGAGCATTGTGAATTGTTTCATAACACAATAAAAATGACTTTTCAAGATCTAGCACTGGATAATCTGAAGACGAAAGTTGAAAAGTGAACATATACAATTTGCCAAGTACCTCGTTATTTAAAAAGTCTGCGATACGCAATTACCAGGTCTTCATTCAGCAAAAAAAAGTTTTCTGGCAAACTTTGAAAAGGCATTGTAAATCATTGCGGTCGGAATCGAAAGCAATGCATACTAAGAACTTCAACAGAAAATACTCTAATGAATTCAGATGCCAGTTCCATTTTTGATTTAATGGATTTGAACAGAAACAAGATGAATGTGCACTTTAAGAATGTCGTTGAAGTTGTATCGATACAGACATTTTTGTAAAAAGTATTTTTAAATTTTTTAAAAAGCAAAAAAACAAAATCAGATGCAAAGCACACAAGAACTTAAAAGAATTTCACCCTAAAGAATCATCTATGAGTAACAAGTATTCATAGTCAGAGTGGAAAATCCTCAGTCCATTAATATGCGCCACACGGCAGTGAAGCCTTTCGAAATACGGTCAAACTTCCAGAACTCGAACTTGCACAACTTTTGTCGAACTGAATCGGGTGGCAAAAGCGAATAATTTATATACAATTTCGTATCCCTAACTCGAAGTCTCAATAACTCGAACTATTTATTTGAATAAAGGTGTTCGGAGTTATGGAAGATTGACTGAAATAAAAATGCCTAGAAAAATTATGCTTCTGTTTCCCAAAGGGCTCTTTCAAAAGCTACACTTCATTAAAAACCCACCTCCTTATATTTGAATTAGATTGTTTCGAAAAAAACGCGTTTTCCTAATAGAAACAAAAAGAGAATTATAGAACAACACAAACGTACCCGAAACACAAATTAGTCTTTTTTCTAATGCCACAATTTTTTTCCAACGAAAAGTTCAATTGTGAGTTATATTGGGTAGAGAAACACGAATCTGATATTATTATTATTGGATTTTTTTGGTAATATGATCGAAAAAAGTCCGTCTAGAGTTAAGGGGATGGTATAGTTTTAAAAAAATAGACCCAACATTTTATTTAAAGTATACCACCCCCTTAATGCCCTTAGCATGAATTTCCCAATAACATTTCATTGGTGATCAATTTCGAGGGTATTTCTTAATTATTCTCTGAGTAACTTTAGTCCAAAATGATACTAAAATACATGTGATTATATTTCCGAAATGATTAAACTGACATCGAACAAGGGGCGTATGAGTAACGTCCAACTACACGAATTAGAGCAGAAAAAATAATAAGTATACGTCACGTTGTGCGGTGGGGTAGAAATACATTAAAGGGAATTTTTCACGCATTCGTTGACATTTAGAAATTTCATATCTATATGATTTAACATTATGGACATCTTTCGTGTAATTTAATATTAAAAAGCTCCTAAAGCCTCCACGCATTTTCTTTTATCCACTGTTCGAATTAAACACTACGCACAAAACGTTTTAAATGGTGCGATAAATGTTTAAGCGATCTTAAATGTATATAAAAGGGTAGGCTTCGAGTTGAAACAAGTTTGTAGCTTTTGCATTACATCATTCAAAAAGTTTTCTCGTTTAAGAATTATTTTAAGAGAAGTCTAAGAATTTTTCATCGTAAAAAATTAATAATTCAAATAAGAATTTACCCAGATGGCAGAAAGAAGCCACACGCCATCTCCCTTTATGATAAAATTTAATACATTTATATATACATTTATAATATATCAATCCATGAAAAAAGTTTGGGGATTAAATTCTTGCAATTTAATCTATCATAAGAATTTGAAATATCAAAATTATCGCAGCGTGGTTCGGGGATTGAGTTGACAGTGAACCCAGTCTCAAAGGCAATGTGGAAGAGATAAATGTGAAATTTAATACGAATAATAAATGCGTTATTTATTTTAAGATTTTTTTTTTTTACTTGCAAATATGATTATGAAAGATAAGCTCCTTATAAATTGCCTGAACAGATCGTTTGACCCTAGGAATGCATTTAATTATTAATTATGTTAATGTTTAAAAATTTAGAGTCAATTAAAAATTCTCCTAATTTCTAGCTTTAGGAAGTTCCATATGAAATTCTTGGTAATAATTGGAGTTGGATACGAAATCTTTTTCTTAACATTCTTAGCACAATTATAAATTACACAAGAGCTCCGAGCTGAAATGGAATATTTAACGGCTTTCAAAAAGCTTATTTAATTGAAAAAAGGATGTGGGCCTTTAGGTGGGTAATGTAATCTTTTTTGTTTTTGGCTTTTGGAAAGTATTTCGCAAAATTATTCTTGATAGAATGTTTTTGAGACAGAAAACTTGTTTGTTCAGGAAGCAAAAGCGCTTTTACTTGCCAAGTGGGAAATGTACCTTGAGACAGAAAACTTTTGATAAAATAAACAAAGAACCAATAAATATAAGAAAAACCATTTTTTTTTTTTTTTTTCTTCCACGGGATTAAGTTTCCTTAGATTAATAACTTTGAAAAACAATATTTAGTATTCCCTTAAAGTGAAACAGATTGAAAATCGTAAAGTGTAAAATTTATACAATTTTCGTTCAATAATTTCTAAGCTTCTTTTACGCAATTATTCGAAGTTTTCGACGCATTAATACACGTTTGAAGAATATCCATATTGTATTTAACTTAAATTGTTCTGTTGAAAATCATACTGTGTCAGAAAGTTTCCTCTCCGGAGTGCCAAAGTGAAATGATGTAAATTTGAAAATCTTTTGACCATCGCCCTGTGGCGTTTACTGTGAAAATAAAGTTAAATTTTATCTTGTTAAGCCGCACCGAATCCCCTTGAATGAAGGAATCTAGAATAATGTTAAAATACACAAGATTTATGGCATGCCTGAAGCTCCATGACGCGAAAAGGAATTTACCTTGCATTCATCTTTGTTTGCCCCAATCGCAAGCGAGAATGAAATTCATTATATTAATCGCACAATTAAATTTAAGTTAGCCAGGCCTGCGGTGAAAAAGTTTAATTATATAATTACCACCTTATTTTATTAACTTACTTCTTAAGTCAAAGAAAATCCAAAGAAATTCTCAATTGAAGAATGAGTCATTTAAACACATTCTTATGGGGGCAAACCTTTTCTTTATGACAATCGTTTTCGATTTATTGCAATACAAACAATATTTTTTTTAAATTTATTTGCTTTTTCAGATAAAACAAATATTCTTGTGTCAAACCACACGACAGTTTTGCAAAAACAAAGACGGCCATTGAAGAACAACAACAAAAACATCAAGGAGAACACCGATTTACAACAAGAATGTTGTGTGACCGATTTCCAGCCGGACTTGCTGACAGCATACAACAAGGATGTAAAAAGTTGACAGAATGTATTCCTTAATATTCAAGCACATGCGACAAGGGCAATAAATTCAAAGAAAAACATGATAAGCCATAATGTCAAACGACCCATGGATATTTGGTTTGTTAACTCGACGAGTATTTGGAATTTATGTATTGAACAATGTTTTTATTAACTTCTTCTTATTTATTGAAAATATCTTAAAACTAATATGGTTTCCTCTGAACTGAATAATCTTTTGTTTCACTGTAACAATAATATAATAATATAAGAAATATATAGATATCCTGAAAGTGTTCGCTCTAAAAGCGACGGCAAATTTATACTGAAGATGAAAATGAATGGAAAGATAAGACTAGTTTATAAACGATAGCGTGTTTCGATAGATCATTGCTCTATCTATTTGAATGGGAATTGCTTTTTCGGTCATTAAGTCGGGAAATTCGATCATTTTCAATAAATAAAAGAATGGTTTTTGGGAAAAAGATTTGAGTAATTTGAGAGTCTTTGAAAATATCATTAAAATGAAGACACCCAAAAACTGGATAGTCCAAGGTGTATGACGCTTTAAAGGCGTTAAAATGAATGTCACAATTACGGAAAATAAACGGAACAAATATGGGTGTAAATGTCAGCTGAGTCTGGTGCAGAGTGTATTGGGTTCAAAAAAATTAGATTTTCCCTTTTCAACATACTTAAGGGGCTGCCTCTTTCGCGGGGCTGTTTTTGATCATTTTTATAACTTCCTGACAGAAAACGAAGATGTTTGTAAATTTTTATTTTTATTGTATTTAGAATTAATAAAAATTAGTAAAGAAACGCCTTTTTTATGTGAGGGCGATTCAAAAAGATCTCGGCCGTCAAAGTGGAGACTCCAAAAAAGGTGTAGTGCTGACGGCCACGATTTCTCGTCTCCAAAACGACCGAAATGAAAAATGACCAATCAATTTTGGTTATATTTTTTTTTTGCAGTTCAGTGTAAATCAAATAGTAAAAAAAAAAAAATTGAAAAAATTAAGCTTCGCCCAAAAATGATGACAATTCTGCGTCGAATCCACTTTGTTTCATTTGAATCATGACAGTTTAAATGGACAAATCGTGGACGCCAGTTCAAAAAAAGTTAATTCGAGATGAATGCGTTTACAGTTTGAAGCAACTCAAAAAAGTTTTAACGCAGATAATAAGACAACCCTCTTAAATATACAACCTTGTGCGCCAGCACTCGTGATGAATAAGCATCGCTATGAATCGATTAAGTCAATAAGGATGGAAGTTTGCAGATTCAGAATTGTACGTTTACTTTTGAGATGTCATGCAACAATGTCCTTTGCACATTTCGTTACAATATTTGCAACATTTTGAGTGAATAAGCGCAATTTGAGGTAAAAATTAGCCTTCCTAACATAAATGGGTAGGATATTCGTTTTGAGTGGAGAACTAAACCTGTTTTTATTGTGAATTCGTGGTGAATACATTAATGGCACAACACTCGAGTAAACAGTACTTCTAACTGAAATGCGTGTGTTTTCTTTATTTGAATCCTTTTCATTACCGTAAAGTAATTTCGAATAATTAAATAACTTTGAAATTTCAAGAGCGAAATCGCTCGAGTCAATCATTGTGTTCATTTTAAACAAATAACCGTCACACAGATGTCAGACTGAATTTAGACGAATTCATCAAATAGTTTTTCACATAGAAAACTTTCTCCGTCGCCTTAATTTCACACCACCCACCGCAAAACAGAGAAACTGTTTAATTTAATTTTCTTTGTCGCACAATATTTAGACTTTTCACATTTCCACTTCGCGTTGTTTTTTGTCGCGGCAAACGAGGCAAATGAGGTTCGTACTCATTTTCAAACTTAATCAATCTTCAAATTTCCGGCGGAAAATTGAAGAAGTCATTTAAAAAAAAAAGGTTTCTTTTACCCGACGAAACGAAATCGATTGAAATGATCAGAGCACGCGCGCCGAAAATGATATCGACAAAGTTTATCTATTTATTTCGGCAATATTCAATTTGGCATAAATAAAATAGGAGAAAATTGAATATTTTCGTGCCAAAATTTTAAATAAATGCGCAAAGTTAAATGTTAAGGAAAGCTGGTTTAAAGTAGCAGCAAAATAAAAGCTATTTCTGTGATTGAAAATGAAATTTCGATCGAAGCTATTTTAATCGAAGTAAATAACGGAGAGACCAATTTAATTCATTTCCTCTGAAGAATTTCTTTTAAAATAAAAAGAGAATAGCAATTTCTTCATTGCAGAAACTCTTTCACCCGCTAATTAAGGCACCAATTTTCTTCATTTATTCATTATAAATTACAGTGCTAAGAATAAGAAGCAGCACGTCCTCTGAAGTAGCCACTTTGAAACGATATTCAGATAATTTACTTTCCAGGTTACCACTTGCTGGTCTGTTAAACAAAGACCTTGCCGTTTCAAAAAAGGGAGTCCAATCTCTATTAATTTCTGCTCCTTTGATTTTTAATTAAGCGCGTTGAACAAACGAAGTCTATCACAAAGCCGTCAATAGACGCAACGAAATTTGCCTGAAGCGCACAACAAAATATTATCAATAATGAAGGCGATTTTAATTTTCTTAAAGATAAAGGATTTTTCTCTTTAAAAATATACTGAGGCAAATTAATTTTATGGATTTCGAAGAACAAAAATTTAATGGAAAATAAATAAAGTAAAGAAAAGTGCGAAGCTATTTCGGAAATAAATATCACACGCACTTTCGTTGACGTTTATTGCTTTTTTTAACGCGTTAACAAGGCGTTCTCTTGTCTGTAATTAAGTGCTCGTTGAAATACCATTGCAAAGAGAGACATGAAAATTCTTGAGCGATGATTTTTTCGTTTAGGTTTCCATTAAATCTCTGCTCCTCCGACCATTTATAAGCTTTACCCTTCGCAAAATTGTTTGGGCACCTCATCTCTTTGCCATCGCTTTTTTTAGCATTTAAGCGCACGAGGAAATTCTAGAACAAAGAATAAAAAGAGAAGAATTCCAAATTTTTTTAACGATTTGAAAGCCTCTGACTTCTAGACAAAATGTGTCTTAAATCGAATAATGCTCAACCGAACTCAAAATACCAGAAAGGGCCCAATATAGTTGACTTGTTTTTTGCTCAGATTACACAAGTAAACACGATTTTTGTTTCTGACATCTGTATATCAGATTTCGACTTAGTAAGGTAACTTACCCAAATAAGGCCATGCTAACGGTTTTTGCCACAGTGGCGAAAATTGGTTAAACTTAGAGAGAGTTTGGATCTTAATCGCTTTTATTTAACCTTTTCTTTATCCGAAAATGTAAAAAAAAGTATAAAAAAGTGTTTAAAAGTATTCATTTGAGACATTTTAGAAATTTTCCTTTTTTTGCCATATTAGGAATCCCATGTCTAAATAAGGCCCAATGCTGATTGCTCTCAAAAACGTCCGAAAAAATAAAGAAACATATAAAACTATTATCTGATTTCATTGTAAATGTTGTTTGAGATCAAAAATTAAAATAAATACTCTGCACAGCTCTTCTTATATAAAATAATATTTTTAAAACTCAACGTTGTATATTCAAGTGCAGGTACAAGGCTTTATCGATAATAATTTTGTTAACTTGCTGTCCATTGCAGTGAAAGGCTTTCTTTCTAATTGTTTTTTACTGCTTGGTATATTAAGGTCCATTTAGGGCCTCAAAAAAAATTTTTTTTAAGAATCTGTTGCAAGGTGGCTATTGTGGGCCTTATTTAGACCACTCAATATAATTGCTTCAGCAACGTTTTATTTGGACTACAACAAAGCCAGGGTTTTTCTCCCAACATTTTTATTTTGAATAAAGTCCGACTTTTGCTATGGGCATCAAGGCTTTACAAAATTATCAACAACTTTTAGAAAAACGTTGTTTTTGTTCTCACGCAAAATTATATCAAGCACGTTGTTTTCACTTCTTCCGACTTTGTTGGACGATAACTATTCACTCAGCTACGCAATCGAAGCAATTTTTTTGCTTTGTGAAGTTTAAATAAGCCCTTTTGAACATGCCAAAAATCATTATGCTGGGAGTGCTAGAAATATGTTTTCTGAAAATCGGGCCTTATAAAGGCGTTGGCCTTATTTGGCTGAACCACCTTAATTAAGGAAAATAATTTTTTTTTTTTTAGTTTGATTTTGTGGTCAGAAGTACGATTTATGGAGTTTTCGCGTCAATTTCTAGATTTTGCTCAAAATCTCAGAAAGTATGTATGTGTTTTGCATTTTATGTAGCTTGCTTAAAAGAGGAAGAATGCACATTTACAATGATGTATCGTGTGTTTGAATTTAAGTTTAACTTCAAGATCTATAGCCATTCAAATTTGAAAAATGCGGAAATGTGGACAATTACTGCGTATTTTACGTTTTCAAAATGTTATGGTATGCTGAAATTGGTAGAAAATTGTAGAAGTTATAAGGAGTTTTCCGACTCTACTCAAATTGAAAATGCTTCAGGCAAAAATCGTCGAACATGCATTCGAATCGCTGCCGACGTCCGATTTCGATGAAAATTCATATATAGAATAAGTGAAAAATTCTTAGAATTTTGGCACTTAAACTTTTTCAAAAAAACTGATTTCAACTATTCCTTTTCGGATCAGTTTGGAACTAGACTAGTTGTAATCAGTTTTGAGCAAAATCTAGAAACTGGCGCGAAAATTTCCAAAAATCGTCCTTCTGACCACAAAATCAACTTTAAAAAAAAAATTTGGTTTTCAGATATAACCTGATTTATAGAGCCAGAAAACAACCATTATAAACCAGAAACAAAATTAAAGTTTCATTTTGTCGACTTGTGTTATTTTTATATGATACATAGGATCCAATCGAAGAGCTTGTCATGGTGATACCATAAAATTATATTGCAATATTAATAGGGCGCCCACAAACATTTCAGCGATGGGTTAATGTTTCCTGCTTTTGCACAAATTGTTCCTTTGAGTAAGGATTTGATACCTAGAGTCCATACCATTGAATTCTAAAGACCTGTTGTTTTTCTCAACAATATAGAAACTAACTTGAGCCACTTATCAGAGCCCATACCTCATGCACCACCACAAGCGCCATCAAAAATTGCTTTCGTTGTGGTTAAACGATCCCTTTTCTTGGCCAATATCCTTTAAAAACTCCAACAAAAGTTATGTCAATAGTAATTAAGTTTTTATGTTTGCAGTCGGAACGATTTCGCAATCAACTTTTACGAAAATACCGAGATATGTACATATATGCGCATGAGGAAATGCCTTTAAGCATAAAAATGAGGGAAAATAATACGGTGCCACGTAGGCCTGTAATTGGAGTTCTCGGACAATCCACGATTTTTCGTTTTCTTCTCTTATTAAGACAAAACTTGTGGGCTAAAATTTGTGTGGTTAGACAAATAAACAAAGAGAACTACAAAAAGCAAAAAGAAAACAACAACTGTTTGAAAAGAGCATGTCGGAAAATAGGAAAATTATTGAAGCATGCGATACCAATAAATGTTATTAGATGAGACCACAAGACATTTTGTTATTGCTTACAAACTCAATGAAATTGGAATTATTTTGATTGCTCGAAAACATTGTTATGCTTTGCTTCTTTTTGTTTTTATTCCTTAAATGAACTTCTTTATTTGCTTTTTTTTTTTTTTTTTTTTTGTTAAGACATTGAAAACGGAAAGAAGAAATTTATTCTGGAAAAATAGATCGTCTGAGGAAGAAGACTCAGAACAAGCAGGATGAATTAAGTTCTAATAATATTCCCCCTTAGAATATGAAAAATATCAGAGTGACTCGGCAAAGAGAGGTATGGTTTGGGGGAAGAAAAACAAACAATACGAATTTTTTAAAAGGAAAACAATGGAATGAACATTGGTAGCCTTGACAATTTTGAAATTTTGCGGTCGTTGCTCTTAGCACTTCCCCTCGTGTGGGCGCCATTATTTTCAGAAGAAATATTTGATATATATCCGCTTTTTGCCTTTTTGATAATAAATGCTGGGAATTAGGTAAAAGCGAGATTGATTCCCTTAGGTTTCCAACAAGACAAAGGCATCAATTTTAATAAAAATTCCTTGTCACATGGAAATTCCGAACCATTAAATCAAATTTAATATGATTTCATTGGAAATTCATCAAATTCAATAATGTTTGATTGATTTTTCAACTTCATATAAGCAAGATAGCTGGCCCCATTTCACTAATGAAAACTAAAATATTTGCTAAAGGTGGAGATGAAGTATTTTCATATTCGATGCGCTCTGCCGTCGTGGGTATATTGCAATTGTACGTTCGTCTCTAACTTTCAGAGCAAATACGTAATATAGTTCAAAAGGTCGTTTGAAGGAAACATATTGGCCAAACTGTTACCTCTAAATTGACTTGAACGGTTATATGTATGTCGTTTAAGCGATAAAATATATCAGCACCGGGAACTACCGTATGCAGGTAGGAACAGTAACTCGACTTCATTAATTGGCACAGTAGGCCTTAACTTATTTAAATGGAGCTCTCACAGAACCTTAAAGAAAGGACAATGATGATGATGATGACGACGACGACGATGATAATGATGATGATTATTATGATTACTATGATGAAAAGTAGGTTTTGCCCAAACTTTCAGCTTTGAAGAGAAAGTAAGGAAGACGAAAACGAAAGTAAGTACATGCGCATGCTTCTCCTGAGAACTCTGCATCTTCCGTTCTCTAAGATATGGCTTCATAACAGAAAAAGGGTGGGCTTTCTTTGTCAATATGCTTAAATTTAATGGGGATATTGCTTTTAAAAAATTAGTCTTTTGTTAAACGTCAAGGGAAAAGTCCATTAAAAACTTTCCGGTTTTTTTTTTTTTATTAAATAACTATAGTTTACAGCACATTTTAATTTTAGTTGTAAGTGCACTTGTCTTATGGACTTTGGGCGTCTAAAAACGCAAATATTTTTTGAAAATTGTTTTTAAAAGAGTTTTTTTTAATTAGCAGTTCACAATAGTGGTACTCATTTAGCTTCGCAAACGCCTTCGCAACTTTTCCCATCGTAAATTTTCATATCAATTTTGACTGTTGTGTGACAAATTTCTCATTTCCCACAATTTGCGAAGCTGAATGAGTCCCATTTATGTCTTCTAAAATCCCTTTTCAATTTATCCTCAGCTAAAATCAGTATTTTTAGAGATAAAATCAAAAACAGCCCAATCTGTATTTTTGAAAAATTCCGCCCGAACTCCTTAAATATGAACCACATTTTTTTCCCTATATTTTCAAATGCCTTGAACACCTGTTTTTTTTTTATCAAAATGGCGTAAGACAAAAAATTATGAAGTTTTAAATTTTTCAAACGTAGACTTTTACAAATTACAGCCTAAATGATATATTGCCCTTTTAGGCATATGTTTTCATTGAAAATATGCAAAAGACGCATGAGAAATGTACGCGATTTGTAAAAATCATATTTGTGTACGACAAGGAAAATCCCTTATGAATTATATGCCGGCACAAATTTAATAATGCGTTGTCATGTTCTCAGCATTCGAGAGGTGAAGAGCAATTTAGAAAGATGTAAAAAATGAGTGTAACCTATGAAATGAAAAGAAGAGTTGGTAAATATTGAAGAATTTTAAATTTCTTCAACAAGGGTTAGAGTTGAGCTTTCATAAATTCCGGACATTTACTTATAACCAGGGCTTGCAACCGAAACCGAAACCGTAACCGAATTTAGCCGTTTTATTTCATGGCCACTCGTTAATGCGCCACATAAATATTCAGTCTGACTGATCAGTCACCCGTGTGCGTGTTTAGGTACTCTTGCCTATACATTTCCCTTCATGTGTCGGTGTGCCGCACACGTGCTTTTAAACTAAAACAATTAACTGACTCATTCCGTCAATGTTTATGTGACTCCTAATCAATTACATACTATGTTTACATGACCACTTGATACGTATTTACTCGACACGTTTAAGACTATCTGTCTTTTTTGCCACCAGTAAAAATCGTGTGGGCAAACAGAGAGAGATAGATTTAAGTGTGTCGAGTGAACACGTATCTAGCGGGTCGTGTAAACATGATAAATGAAAAAAAAATAGCCACATCTTACGCCATGTCCTAACTTCAAGCAAAGATGCACCTTTTGGAAGCTTTTAGATTTTTGGCACAAACATAATAAATAAGGTTTGTACGCATTTACACGTTAAGACACATCGATAATGGAACACATTTTTTGTAGGCCAGGTGCTAGGGGATGTGTCATGCAAGTGCTTTTCTCCCTCCCCGTGCGTTCTTCGCTGGAGAAATTTGTTTTCACTGTATGCCGTGTCAGATTTGTGAAACATGTTTCGAAATTATCCCATTTGAATACATGGGAAAAAAGGCGAAGCATTGAACAAACACCGTCTCTTTTCTGCTTACGTCTTTCTCTACTTACTTAATTTTCTCTTGTACTGTAAATATCAATGGTCTATAAAGCGAACCCGACACGGTACTGAATTGCTTACTGAATTCTGAAAGGTTAAGGTGCGTTTGAAGTCTATATTTCGTAGTCAAGATTTTTGATGAACTGCAACGACAGTTGGAAATTTAATAATTTTAGGGTTTGCTTTGCAAGAGATTAATATCTTGAATTTTATCCGCGATTCTTAAAATCTTTTAAAAACCGTAACCGGAACGAAACGATACCGAAACCGAACCGAAATAATTTTTTTCAGAACGAGACCGTAATCGAAACCATAATCATTTCATAACCAAAACCATAACCGAACGTTATTTGTTTCGTTTGCACGCCCTGCTTATAACTAATTTTCCATAGCTCAATTCAACTACGGTGGAGGCAATGGCGTTTCACAAAATATACTTCAACTAAAAATCTCCAAAGCTAAACAAGATTGCCTCCGTGCGGCGCAAGGAGAATATTTTTCTCTATTTAGATGGTCGAATAGTATTTTAAAATGAAGGATCGGAGGTTATTTGATTTATTGCTACAAAAAAAAAAAAAAAAAAAAACACTGATCAGCTTCACCTCAACTGGCTTTGAAAACTAACGAATTTACGGCAAACACGCACGTTTTACTAACATTCCTGCCAGTGCCTTAAAAGCAAAACCCCAATCACTTTCAAAGCAATTTCAATAAATCCAATTTATTTGTTAAGAAAGAGCACCTTATCTAACAATAAGCATCAAACAACAACTGTTCAAAGTCCTAAAGTTGAGGGGGAAAACAAATAAGCATGATTTTTCGTCCTCCGTGCGACGCCCACTGGGGTCACGCATTAGGATTTTTGTAATACTCTTAGTCATCACGAACATTGAACCACCTCGAGTTTGCGATAAAGAAAGGAAGACTGGTCCAAATTTCCCCTATTTCATCTATGCGAACTCTGAGCATTAACAAAAAATCTAGTAGACAGTAGACGAAAGGATATCAATGAAGAACGAAGCAATCGAATGGGAAGTACTCAAAAGCAAAAGAGCCATTTGAATACATTAACTGGAAAATAGTGACAAAGAAGTACTCATGCATTCGACTAGTCGGGGAGAAGTTTGTAGGCGGTATGTGCTATTGTAGGGTAATTTGTTGAAAGGATTTTTGTGTTACGACTTTAAAATTAAGACTTTTTTGCATCGGTCGGAGAAAGAATTTCTTGTCAGCTTGAGTAAGTTATTTAAAGGTTAAATTTTCTAATAAAATGAGAACTTATTTTGATCTAAGCAATTTTATTTAATCCCTAAAACTTCATTCCCTCTTTTTTAGAATACAACAAAATGATTGCCACAGAAGAAAAAAAAAAGCCTATTCAAGCACCGAATTGCAGGCAGTTGCTTGCAGCGTATCATCATTTCCTTGGCCCGGAAATTGTCAATTTTACGAATTAAGCTGGTCAATGAGAGTGAACTTTAGGTCAGAATTTCCAACCGTCTCCCATGCCAAATTTATCTGAAAAGAAGAATCCAGGTCATATCTTTAAAACAACTTTAAAAAAGGGAAAGACAAAATCGACTCAAAATTTTTAGAGTGGAAAAAGGAATGACAACAAAATGAGCACAGACCTGGCAATGACGTCATTTTTTGAAGGGAAAGAATGAGAAAAAACAGGGAGAAGAAATGACAAAAGAAATTCCTTGAAGCATTTTAACTGCGTGAAAGAAAATTTTATATACATATATATAATATATATTATATATATATATATATATATATATATATATTTATTTTTTTGCTCGGCGAGAAACATTTGGCTTTCTTTTGTATTCATGTCTGAAACTCGCCGGAAAACCAAATGCATTTTCTGTGAAAAAAGATGTCGTAAGACACAGAATGATTGCATTGCATGAAGTTTTTTTCTGGAGTTTGTATTTTTGTCTTCAAACTTGGAAGCATCTTCTAGAAAGCAGTGCCTTTAAGCGCACGAAGAACTTTTCCGACCAGTTTTGACACACAAAAGAGATAAGGCAATGATTGGGTGACAAAAGTCACAGAATTTGTTTCATAAACAACTTTATTTGAAGAAAATTCAATTTAAAAAGTTTCCCGAAGATTTTTACCTCCCAGGCAAGGCACATAACGAATCACACTTCCGGCCTTAGGTTACATGGTTTAAAGACTTTAAGGAGATTTAAAGTACAGTATTTTTGTCACTAGTGCAGGAAAGAATTTTAATATTACATTAAATATTGAAGCCTATATGCAAGTCGTAATATTTCTTTTCTTTGATATCAGGCATGTGTAGGGTGCGTGTATTTATTTAGCTAAAAAAAAAAGATTTTCCCGCCAATATTTTATATTTCACGGGATTTTAAGCATACAAAGCCCTAGCTTCGTAAACGCGATAGAAACTGAAGAACATTTGAAGAAAATTCTCCTCTTTTCTTTTTTGGTGATCTCGAAGGCGTTTGCTGTGCGGTCGACACTAAGTAACTTGTTAAGTTAAGGTTAGGTTAAACTGGTTGGTCCTTAAGACCACATGGGTTCCTAGCTTTGCCAGTGCATATTAACATGTTATTGGAGAGTGGTTTTGTTTAACCTTGGAACCTGTAGTTTCCAAAGGCTTTAGATTTCTTTGCGAAGTTTAAGATCGTTCATAGATTTTGTTCAGCCATACATTGTAAGTCAAACAGCCATGACTCTCCAAAGGAGCTAAGGCTTGATCGTGAAAGAGCCGGGCAGTGCAGATACAGTTGGTTTCAATAAGCGTTAATAAGTCTCAATTCCTCTTCCACTGCTTTGCATCATTCGTTTAACATTGATTCAGATGGAAGGAAAAGTTAAAATTGTTTATATACTTCAATCAACAACTTTGAGTTCAAACAGCGACAACACTGAATAACTACCATTAAAACGAAACTATTTCGCTATGTGCCAGCTTTTTTATTGATGGAAAGACGGACAACATTGATGGCTCAATAGCAGCAACCATAAAAAAAGAACAAGAAATAAACTGTGGTCTTAAAATGAAACACGGCGATAGTTTCCAACGAAAAGAGATCGAAAACAGATATATTTAAAAAGTGTTCTCTCTTTCTGTAGTTTAAATCTTAGAGTTTCAAAGACTAATTGAAAAGTTCCTTCTGGTAAGAGGCAAGCAAGAAAGACGAGTACATATTTAGAAGTAGAATCGTTTGCTTCTTTTTATGGGATAGTCATAAATTTTTATACTTGAACGGTGCAGCCTGATTTGGTTATTTTTCTTGAGTTAAGCTTTACATCTCAGCAAAAAAATTTTTAATCAGCTCATTTCGCAGGAGATCTGAACGCTGACAATTATATTAGAATACTGCAATCGACACAGTTTTTGATCCTTATCAGTTATGGTTCGATTGTGACAAGATACAAAAAGAAATAATATAGGCAGCTTACTCCACAATCAGGATGTTTTATTAAGACATTCTTTGACAATTATTCTGTTGTATTATACGTAACGTAACAAACCCAGAAAAGTAGCTCAAAATGTTCAAACTTTTATTCCTTTTGCTATTTCTCTTGAATTTCGAAAGTTTATGGATCGCAACAAGTTCACACTCCTGCGAACATTCGTCTTCTTGTTTCGGTATTAAAAAGTAACAGCTCAATACTCAACTTGAACACAAAATTTAAAACGATCATACCTATGTATGCCAGTTTCCACACAAAACGCAAATTGTCATTGCAAGAAAGGATTCTCATTTTCGTAATGCTTTGCTCGGTAAATACTTTTGAGCCACTCGCGAACAAACGATGTAATATGTTAGGAATTTAAATTGTTTTCTAAAACTCAAAACATTAAATGCTTTTTACGACTCACGAGAAGAAATATAAATAAATACACAGCACTCAGGAAGGGTAGCTTTCACTTTTCTTTGGCAAAAATATTTGGCACTTTAATAAATGTAGGTACAAATAACTAAGACGTGTATACGAAGTGTCACTTTCTCATTAACGTCACATCATTATTTTATGTTTGCTTGGAACTCTGTTGGAATGCATTATTTCTCATAAATAACCCAAACCAGTTTAAGGTCACATAGTTACTTGCATGTTTATTTTTCATTAATTCTACGCGTGTGAATGGGTGTTCAAACTAAAAGATCTGGTATGGTGAATGCCAAGAGGCATAAAGTCCTACTGTAAATATAAGTTTTACAATGCAACTCTTGATATACTAAACTACAAACCACGGCAATTATCTAATTTATAAATTAAAATGCTAAATTCTGATGCTACAAATCAAGGGTATGAATTGCAGTCAAAGGTAGTTCTAATACGCAAACCGAAATTAGACTCAATAGTCAGCCAATCCGTAAAAATTGCTCTAATGAGACCCCTGATGGCAGGTGGAAACGTACGTCAGCAAATAGTCGCTTATGGATGCCTTTCTCAAGCATCGCTTGAAAACTAAATTTCACATTAATAAATTAATTATTGGTCTAGAAAAAAACTTTCGTTGCAGAAAAGAGTCACAAAAATGGGACCAAAAATGCAACAAAATGGGAATCTGTTGATTCGCTATATAAAGAGAAGTTTAGCTCATATACTCTCACAGTTATTGCAAAAAAAAACCCTTCTCTGTATGCATATGGTCATAGCCAAAGTGTTGCACGTTACATTCGTACGCATGTTTTTGTAAAAATTTTGGAAAGAACTAGGTAAAGGTCATAACTTTTTTTTTGCAATCGATAAAGCTTTTGAAGGCCTACATTTCCTAGCAACAAAATTTTTGGATATCTGTTGTCGTTTCGGATCTGTAGAAGATTAGAGTGGTGTCGCACGTTACAGAAATTTGGAAGTGTTTTTTGAGGTTGATGCACACTTATTGAAAACTTAGCGATTATAGCGGTGAAAATCTGTGTTCCTATTTATTTTATTCAAGCTGAAGGATCAAAGATATGAAATTAAAAATAACTTCCTCCAAAATATATTGGTATTTTGGTTATATGGCCGTAAACAGGCGATGTTGCACGTTACACAAAAAAGTGTCGCACGTTACCTTTCGATTTTATTTCTGTATAAAGAGGAAAAAAAGTTAATTAAGCGGATATTCCAACTGAAATATTTGAAAAACGAAAAAATGTGTTGTAATTTTTCACTTTGCACGTTAAGTATATGTATGCATGACATTGATTTTGAAAACTTTAATATGCAATATTAATTTAAAAAGTGAAGTATGATTATTATTTTATATTTTATACTTATATTAAAAATCGCCAAACAAATTACAAAATGAGACTTATTTGCTAACTTTTCAATTATTAATTCTAAGAGATTTTCAAAAATCGTCAAAAATAGCGTACGTGAACTTGAATGCTCCATTTTACGTACATAGTGATTGTTTTATGACGTTATCACGTAAAACTATCGTCCGTAAATTGACTACAGACACCAATTTTTTATTATACATCCCAGCCTATTGGTGTGGGTACAGCTTTGGCTGAAAAAAATTTGGACTCGCTATTACAATGGTCATCATTATACACATAAGAAAAAACCACTCTTTCTCTTATTCTCATATCTGTATATGAACGGATTTTTGGCTTCTTCTGATTGTGCTGTTAGCCGCCAAATAAAGTGGTCACTTATGGTAAAATTTTGACCATGACCACAATTCGCGAAATTCGCAAAAATTTCATTTGCACTATTTGGAATTGAGTATATCGCAGCTAGACTTAATGCTCTCTTACGGTTTAAATTTGACCGTGACCATCATTCGCGAATATTTTGTGCTTCATAATAATAACCAAAAATGAAAGTGTCGCACGTTACACATATTCGTTGGCTTTGTAGGTTGTTGTAGCTGCTATATTTGAATAATTTCAATATTGATTCAAAAAGTAGACTAAAAATACTCAAAAAAAAATCTGCTTGATTCAGTTTGTTAACTTCTTGAACTATGCGAAAAACATTTTTTTTTAAATTCTGGTGTCGCACGTTACACGAAAATATCCTACATTTCAGTGCCATCAAATACATTCACCGAACGCATTTTTTTTTTAAACTCTTTACGTTTTCAGTTAAAATCAACCATATTATTTTGAAATAGAGACTAACAGCATAAAAATTTAAAATATATCTAATATATTTACTTTTTTCTCCGACCCAGAAATGTTTTCCATTGTTGCGAAACACGAGCAATACCTAAAAATGATGTTGTATGCCCATCCTACTATGTTTCTAATTGTGTGAAATTCACGTTTCCCGATGCAATGGGATGAGGTCGTTCGGAAAAAAAAAAAATTTAAACGGTATTTAAAAAAATTTTTTTTTTACTTTGGTTTCAGTTCTCGTGGCTTTGACCATATGCATTAGGCTTATGACTATTTTTTAGAATCATTTTTACATGGTACCACACGATAGATAACGTTATAAAAATAACATTTGAAATAGTTTTGGAGGGTTTGATGACAAAAACCTTCCCCACCGCAAGCAATGAAGTTGTTTTTCCGACTTAACTTTAGAAGCATGCACTTTAGGAAGGTGAAATGTTCGTGAGACCTATATAATTTTTTAAATATGCATCTTTTTGTCATACGACATTAAGCTCTATCTCTGCGATACAAACCACTCTCAATACAAATTTAGTTTTTTTTATAAATTTTTTGGAATCTATTTATTGTAAGTAATGAATTTCAAATATACAGTACGAGGTGTTTTATACAATGAAAATATATCCTGGATAACTTTTATGGCGCGTTCTGCGCATATGTTGCTATGTTGCTGGTTTAAAATTGCTGATTCTTCAAGTACCCAGTGTTTTAAGAGGCAGGCGTGTGCCTTTTCAAATGCGATAAGGGATCGCTCCAAAGTAAAAAAATCATCTTTATGAAAGCAGTGATTAGAAAACCAAATATCGTACCATGCGCCACATATAAACTTGCAAATTGGAAGAAGTTCAGTTTGGTATTTTGGAATAAGAATAAATGCTAATATGGCATATATGGCTCTAGAATTCCAACGAGCATTGCTTATCGAAGGCAAGTGTTTGAAATTGATAAATGGAAACTCGTTGAGGTTTCCATAGTGTCTGAATGCAGCGCCAAGCTCAAACAAATATTGCATATCGTCGCGCCATTTCATGTTATCCATTTTCAATCTTTGATTATTTTGTTTGTTATTATTTTTAAGATGGTCGTAACTTGTTATCAGTTCCGATACAAAATTGTATGAAATATTTGGAGACGAATGACGAGGACAACGAAAAATTTTCAAATCAAAGCCATCATATAGACCTAACCCAAAATACTTCAATGTACTATTTCAATTTTTTTTTTCGCACTTTTGTATGGGAAGTGATCTAAAACGGCAAGATAGCGCTTTGTAATGTAAAAAAAAAATATAGCTGACTAGAAAATATTGAGGGTTGCTCATAGTGATTAACTCTCTAAAACCAAAGGTTAACCCACATTTATAAGAACAAGATTTTGGGAAAATCAACTTTTGGACTGTAACTTGTAAAAAAACGCAAAATAGACTTTTAACATCAATGGAAGAAATTTGTATACATTAAAAATAATAGGGGTCGCCGAACATTTGACAAGCACAACATCAGTAATTTAAGAACTATTTGACAAAAACTCCGAAATTCATCAAAAACTTCATTGCTTGCGGTGGGGAAGGTTTTTGTCATCAAAGCCTCCAAAAAAATTTCAAATGTTATTTTTACAACGTTATCTATCGTGTGGTACCATGTAAAAATGATTCTTAAAAATAGTCATAAGCCTAATATGCATACAAAAAACTTAATAAAATGACTTTTATTGTAATACCCTTACTCAATAAGACACACCACAGTGTTGAGTAATACATATTTAGTGTCCGTTTTTGTCGTTGACAATATGCTCTGCATCACTATCAGCGGTGAAAAAACGGGAAAAGGAAACAGCACTTTTCGATATCAGCTGTTCCGGCTCGTTTCTCAAAGCGCATCAGCAACACTTTTTTGGAAAAAGGGATCTTCCAGCCGTGCGCGAAGCAACATTGTTTTATTGAGCTCGTTTCGTCAACGCGATCGCTTCCGTTTCAAAAAAATTTTGCAACCGTTCGCCGTTTCGCAGTTGGTACCACCGTACGCATCGTTGGTGCCGTATCGTGAACTTAGAACATTACTCCGTGGCCGTTTCCCCTCTATACTTGAGCTTTTCCTGTGTCGAATTTTTTGATCGCGAGACCATTTACTAAGCTGGGAGCGCAACATATGTGGCGATCCTGCAACTTGTTTATGACTCATGTTGTTTAGGCAAGAATTAGGGTTGGTGGTGAGTATAAGAATAGTTATCACATTTTTTAAGAGTGCATTATTGAAAGTTATACATAAAAACAACATACTAGCTTTTTACATGTATCAATATGTTTTATGTTAGTATTTTGAAGGTGTATAATCACATTGTCGATCATTTTTGACTGAACTTTCTTTGACATTTTCTTTTGGCCAATTGAATTTTTGATGCAAACAAAGTAATAAAACTACTCCCATCAACTATAAATGCATGTAAGAACTTTTCAATTTATTGAATTATGTTATTTATGCATGCTACGCTTTTAACATGATATTCCAAGAGGGAATGTTAAAACAGACGTGTGCCTTTCCCAAACGACGCATCTATAAGGAACTATTTTTAGCATACAAAAAAAAAAGCATGTTAGAAAAAAAAGGCTTTTTGGAAAAAAATTCGCCCTAAGATGTTTTTAAAATGACCGATTGATTTAGACTCATTAAAAAGCACTATCTATATATGTATGTAGCAAATAATGAGTTTTTTCCCTTGAATAGTTATCCAAAGAAAGGCTTTGAGTCAGAACTCTGACATTTTTGCACTCTTCTTACAGTACCTATCAAATTACTGTGAGAGGGAGCTTTTACTGACTTTACACACAATAGAACTGATTTTACAATGATTCATTTCAGCTCGCAGGATTTGATTTTCTCAAACTTGACTTGATTCATAAATATTTGCCTTTCAAAAGGTACGATGGGACGCAAACCAGAGAAAGCCAAATATCAAAAGTACTGACGTTGTTCTTTTTCCGACAGGGTTGAGAGAGTTTACAAAAATATATTTACAAATATTATATCGTTTTGTAAAGATGAATAAACCAATTTTAATAAAGGAAAAATCACAAAACTTTTAAAGCGTTGCATTTGCATCCAAATCATTACAAATCATATACCTGTGTGCCAAATTTCGACTTGGTTGGTCCAGCCGTTTCGGAGGAGATCCGAACACGGACGGACAGACAGACGGACGGACGGAAAGACGGACATGTTTAAATTGATTCAGTTTTTGATCTACGGAGCTAAGGTCTGGCTGTTACAAGATCCGCACAAAACGAATATGCCCTGCTTACGCTGGGTATAAAAATTCATTGGGAAACAAAACGAAGCACACGAACATTATGGGTACATATATGTAGTATGTATATGTATAGCGTCCGCCGAAGAATCTTCACATGCTTTTAAATGTACATTAGACGATACTTCCTGTTGTCGTCTGTGTGTGAAAGCTTTGTAATTTATCACGCTCATTAAAGTGGAATAAAAAGGAAAAATAATTAAAATGTTTGCATGGCCATGCAAATGCGTTACAATAAAAGATTAACAGTATACCCTTACTCAGGAAGTGCCAACCATAAGAGCGTTATGAACGAGCCTACACTTGTCACCTGAAATAAGAGCACGACTTAGGCTGAGGTAAGTGTTCACGTTCCTATATTAGCAAGTGAAAAAACAAAGTATATATATACATATATATATAAGTAAGTAGATATGCTGCCAGTTGACATACATACAGACAAAAAAGGTATCTCTAAGCTGTGGGATGAATGAACTGTTATTTTCAAGTCAGAAATTATGCAAAACTTAAGACGACGCGTTGCCTTATTAGGGCATGCAGACACTCTTATGATCTAAAGTGATATGACACGTACTGCGTCATTTATTCGGTATGCATGTGGGAGTGTAGAGAACACTGTACACAAGGTCGTCTTATAACTAATTCATTAAGAAAGTGTATGAAAGATGCAGGCTTCGAGCAGGTGTATTTTACAAATTAAGCGATCTGTCATCCACTCAGCAAGATTCAAGCTACCTATTTCCAGGGCTTCTTAAAAACGTCAATTCATCATGAACTTGCGGAGTATTGAAAAAAAAAACACAAATCCTTTCTTCTGTTCAAGTCAAAAAAATGATTGCATGATAACGTTCAGTTTCAATAGCATTCCAAGACACGAATTCCCCCAAAACAATTTATTTCTAAGATAATTTATAATATCATATTTAAAAGTCTTTCCAATTCGCCCTCGCAAAAAGCATTCTACACTTTTTCGAATTGAAAAAAACCCAACGCTTTTGCAAATATTAATATTATTTGGTAAAAAAAAAAAAAAAAAAAAAAAAAAACACCTTTTTTGGAAAACCCAAACAGACACTCACGATCTAAAGTAAAAGTAGCATACGTTCTTCTTTGTTACAGCAGATAAGTACACTTGAAGATATATGTTCTCTCCCTTCACTCTCACCTCTCACACGTAAGATAATTTTTTCAAATAATTTTAAACGAAAGCCTCATATTTCTGCATGACAGCAGGTGTCTCATTAGGAAGCACAAATAAATCAAAAAGGACTTCATTCTAAGAATGTGTCTGCGAAGTTTTTCTAAGTGATTGAAGAACAAGAGCAGAGCCAACATATATGTAAATAAAGTATGTAAATGTAAGTATTTTAAATATCGAAATTATGAAAAGAACCATTCGGGATGATGTATGACCTGTGGAGCGCAAAGGCCTAAGCAGAGTTAAATAAGGTTGTTTATTTAAATCATGCAAACAGCGAAAAGCTGCAATTCACTTTTAAAGGTTTTTTAAAATCATATACATACAAAGAATATTTTTCTTTTCATTTTTCTATAAACAAATTTTTAATTATAATTTGAAGGGTATTGCTTTCTAAGAAGAGCACTATTTTTTGTTTGATTTCTTCACTTTTATCAAAGCTCGATTGTTAGATTGATTGATTGCCAGCTCGAACAAACTCGAGCTATGCTCTTTTCTTGAAAAAAAATATAAAGAAGCATTTCGTAGAAAAATAATATTCCAGCTCAAAATGAAGCTCATTAAAAATGAAAATATATCCGGAAATTTGTTTTTTATAGCAATCAGAAATTTCTAAGAACCAAATACAACAATGCTTTTATTCAAAGCATTTATCTCAAAAACTGGAGCCACATAACATTTTGATGTCTTCAAGTCCGATGAATTATTGGGTTTTCAAAATTTGAACTATCAGGAAATTCAATGGAAATCTTAAGGGGTCTTCCCTTAAAGGCCAGTACACACTTGCTTAATCGTAGTGAAATTTTTGACTTAGAAATGTCAAAAATAAAAAGGATTTATGTTCAAAATGCTTGGAAAATGGACGATGAAATTTTTTTTTTTTTTTTAACTGGTTTGTTCTTGTGTCTCTTGATGTTTGTATACGCTAGTGAGAAGATTTCGACATAATGAAATACTTTACTCAGCTAAACTTAAACTCTCCACTCAGCTCAGCTTAAAAAATGACAGAAAATGTATTAAGAGCTGCCACTTTAAGCAAGTGTGTACTGACTTTAATCGTGAAAAGAGTCTAAGCCTTCTTGTTTTACCGAAACCGAAACTGAACCTGAACTGATATTGAAAATCGTTTCAGTTGGGTGTGTTTTCTGCCGAAGTTTCTGTTTGATATGTAGTCGCTGGGAACTGAATCATAAACGTCAGAGAAGACTGAAAGTCGGGACGTATTTCGACGAAATAAAAAAGGGTTCGAAAAAGCTGCAGCTTTTTTATCCAAACGGCTGAAGCTGAGCTGAAGCTGTTTAAAATTCAAAAGCTCAGCTACAGCCAAAGCTTCAAAATAAAATCAAAATGTTCACTCTTTTGGATTGTGTTAAGGATTTGAGAATTTCGCGAATTGTGGCCGTGGTCATCTTTTAACCAATTTTGAGGGCGAATATTATTTTAAAATAAAGTCGCATCCCTACACTAGCACAATCACCTCTATTCTAAATGAGTATTCCCCGGGTGACATTTGTTTAAAAATGTTCAATATACTTGGTTCCTTTATATTCACTGCTCATGTGTGCTTAGGTTCCCCAGTGTGCTTAGAAAGGGAAATATTTAGAATCGGACTGAATGTCATATTTCTGTCGCACAGAAACTGAAAACAATTATGTTTCAGTTTCAATCGCCGAGCGGTGTTTTCAGTCGACATTTCTTTCTGCACCAAAATTGAAAAATTCAGTCACCGGTTTTTTTTTCAGTCGCTTTTGTATGTGATTCAGTTTCGGTTTCGGTTCCTAGGGACTACACGGCTTAAAGGCTGGGTGTCGCATACAGCTGAAACTGAAACTGGATTCCATACATTTATGACTGAAACTCAATAGCAGCTGAATTCAGCAGCTGAATCCCATGTTTCGGTCGCTGGTGACTGGAACCGAATTCAGTACATTAACAACGGAACTGAAAAAAGTACTTTTGACTTAATTTCAGTCGGTTTCCGACTGAAATATGATTTTTGACATGTCAAATTCGGCAGCTGTCGATACTGTTGCACGCGTTGTTTCTTTTTTAATTATGAAAAATTAATGTTATTGCAACGACATGGGGAAAAAATTAAAATTTACCCTCGAAGATAAAATTTACCCTCCGTTTCAGTTGTATCTTGCAACCCAAGCAACATTCAGTTGCTGTTTCAGAACTGAAAAAGCATGAACGGAAAAATTAAGTTTCAGTTTCAGCTGTATGCGACACCCAGTCTTAAGGGAAACAATTTCGAGTTTTTCTTATTCAGCTTCGATTTCTAGAGCATGCCTATATAAAAATGTTGCAAAATTGTTGTGCAATAAAATGATGTAAAAATTTTTGGATCATTCGAAACCATAAATTGATACCTAAATATTTTTCAAATATGCAAACAAAAATCATTTTACTTCACAAACTGACGGATTTAAGTCGACCTACGTCACAGAGTCGACGTGGGCGAAGTGATTAAGATGCCTGATGATGAACTCGTAGGCGGGTTCCAAATCGATCGCATCAGCTTTCCACTTTCAAAAAAACATTTTCTTTGATTGCCAAAAATTAACATTTCATATCAGAAAGGCTTGGACCCTAAGCCCGAATAATTTGAAGACCAAAACAAACAAAAATATAGTGACATCGGCTAAGAAAAATCTTTAAAATTATTATAACTCGATGGGTGCCTTGGTAGTTACTCTATTCTTCTGAAAACACAACATAATCTGAAAGAATTTTGAAAAGAAAAATTCTTCAATTGAACTACAACCTGAGCACAATGGAATTAAATGATTTTCCTTGCATACAAAGAAGCGGCTAAATTGTCTTTCGGGCACTGGTATGTGCTATTGTGAATCCGAAAAGAACAAAAAGAACAAAAAGAAAAAAATTAAACCAGAGCAATATTTCACAAAAAAAAAGGTAAAGTGACTTCAATCTAAATCAAGAAGCAAGCAAGGAACACAAGAATGAAAAATGTCAAGGAAGCAAATCAAGCTGGTTTTCATTTGCCTTTCAATGGAAAGGAAAACACAAAATAAAATGCCATTTCCAACATCTTAACTCTTGAACAAATTTTCCATATTCCCTTTTGCCCACGGAAAATTCTTTTTTCGACCCGTTCGTAAATGTCTTGAAATATGAACACCGTTCGGTACGAAAGCGAGAATCCCAGCTGGCCCAAAAGAGCGTTAGCGCTACTTTATGGTAAAAGCTTCTTCAATAATTGATTCAGAAGTAATTATCTGCAGCACGAATGCAAACGTTAATGATGCTGGTAAAATGGCAAACCCGAAATCAAGCGGCTTTCAGCACCTTTATGTAGAGGCTGAATAAAATCAAGCAGACACGACTACCCACGTTTTATTTATTCGAAGTTTCGGCGTGTCGACCGCAAAATCATGTTCACTGGCAGTCGCAAAATGAGGCAATTTCGATTAGTAAGTAAGTACCCATTTTACGCCTTTTTTTAAATCCCGCGCTTCAACTGAATGGGCTGGACCACAGGAAATGAAGAACCTGTTCTTTTCGTTTTTGTAAATTGTTTTTAATAATTATTCTTGTCTTGTCCAGAATTGCCCAAAAATCCGCTGCAAAGCAAATCTTATTCCAGCTTTCTTTTCATCTCGCCTTTGCCTGTATTTTTTTAATATTTTAAAATTAAATTTTGAAATATGTCGTGAACTTTTAATTATTTTAATTTTCTTTCAAATTATTTATCGTACCATAAACGATTTATACGGGACCAAACCTTAAGGGGAAAAATCAAAGCTTCGACAAAACAAAAGTCTTTTCCCGACATGACCTTTGTCATTTTTTCGATGTCGCTTTTAGGTCTTAAATTGAAAAAAAAAATTCTTGAATTATTTACTCCGTCATTAGCCGTTTTCAGCCTGCAGATCATATTTATCAATTGAATACCGGGTTGAATGGCGGTAATGTTAACAACAAATGTTTCGATTGGTAATTCCTATATTTATTTTTGACTTTCTATGTCACGTGTATTAATAAAATTTATCTTTAAATTTTATCGCAGAGCTTTAAACGCACCGCACAGTGATTAGGCTGCCTACATTTCTTGTCGAAAAGTGGAAGGAGTGTTCATAGATAAATAGACTTAACACCACCGAGCTTTATTTTAACGAAATTAAGAAAAAAGTAAGTTTCATCAAAATCAGACACATCCATCCAAAATGAATTTTTCATTTAATTTTTTTTCTTTTATCAGAAGTTTTTAAAACTTTGCACACAGCTTACCACCAACAAAGCAAAAAGATCCTGAGAGTTTCAAAAAAATCGGCCACACCCACCACTCACCACTGTCATTGCAATCGCTTATTCTCGAAGTAATACTATCGAAAGTTTTTGAAATTTATATTGCTATTATCCTGGACCTTTTTGCAAAAATTTATTATTTGTTAAAATAGCCGAGAATAGTTTAATGAAAATCTTAGTCAATTATCGCCCTCTAACCTTTATGTGACTTCCTACGGCTTTTCGAAGTAAAACTATTACCTTTTGAAATTTTTTTTGGATTTCTCTAATTTAGATAATCCTCTATCGAACTGCATCACCCACCAAATAACCACTGTGCACCGCATTGACGTGTTGATGTCATATTAAAAATCACTTTGTCATTTCTCTTGCGGTTTATGTTCTCTGCATTTTTTTTTTTTTTTTTTTAATATTCACTCCAATTGATTTGATGGTAATCGTGTCTTTCTTTGATGATTCACTTTTGTTGGAGTTGTAAGCAGTTTGCAAATACACTAAACGAAGAATGATTCCCATTAGAGCTTCACATCGGAGCTACAATTCACTTTGGTGTCAATCTTAATATCTTACAGTATATTTGATTTCATATTTTTTGTTACTACTTTGCTTTGTGACAGTCTTACAGTCTGTGACAGACATCAAAATGAATTACATAAACACAATAATTGTCACATTTCTAAAAGCGTGGCGTGCTCTATGGAAAATAGTAACAATCGATTTTATTATCACATCTAAATAATTACTTGCTTGAAATCAATCGTTTTAATTTCTCAAATGCCATATAAAACGCCCCAAGCTTTTAGACCATACAAAACAAAGCGACATTAATTTTCTCGGCAGTAATTTTACTCTTATGCCCAGAACGATTTGTTAGTTTTAAATTTGATTATCTCTAAAATCGTGAACTATTTTAGTTTTTTTAATGATTGGCAATCCGTATTCTTTTTTTTTAAGCCCAATATCTCTGATAAACAATTTCTTTGCTACCGATTTAGCCACGCGATAAAAACAATTTGAATTGAAATGAGTTGAATTACATCACAAGGTTTAAGAGCATTGCACTACATGGTTATCCTTACATTGGATAAATTGTTTCATCAAATAAAGCAGTATTGAAATGTAGGAAACATCGTATGATAATAAAACCAAAGAGTATTAATAAATATAAGAGCCGCCAATGTACTCTATCGGCTCTCTTAGCATTTTGAAAATGCTGGCCTCCTTATTACGATACACTTTGTCCCTATGCCATTTCGTCTCACATCACAAAGCGAATGCTGATTGAAAACAAAAATGCGCAACGCGAGTGCGAGAAACGTGCGTAAATGAACATTTTATGAATGAATTGTGCGTTTGCTTATGCGCAGAGAAAAAAGGGATGGAATTTTTTTTATGCTTGTGCGCATGCAAAGGCTACTTGACGATACGAAGAAAAAATAGCCGAACAGTGTGCAATATTTGACTATTTCAAATCTTTCTTCAGACAAGTCCTATTTTACTTAATATTGATATAATTTTTATAGTAAAATAAAAAATGAAATGTTATCAAATTGTTTCTAGACATTAAGAAAGCTATTTTGCTGAATTTTATATTCATAATTTATAGTTCATGAAATTTTTTTCATAAACTGAAAGGAAGAGAATCGATATTTGCACACTGTATCATTCTTTTGAAATTTTTTTTTAGTAGCATTGATTGAAATGAGCAAAATTCGTTCATGGAAGGACGGTGGAAGGGAAAAGAAGTTCTATATGTATGAGCATAAGAATGCTTGTATGTAGGTATTTAAAATGGAATGATTCAGCTTGTTTACATTCGATGGTGCAAATACGATGTCCGTTGAAGACCCATAAAAGTTTTTTGAAAATTTCAATTTTGCTATTGACTTCAAAAATTTTTTCTCTTACATTTAATTTTAATATTTTGGTAATATTCACAAAAATCCTTAAATTTATTGAACAAATTTCAATATAAAGGCAAATCAAAAAGTCTTGTAAAATTCATTTTTAATTTAGCCCCACCTAAAGGGAGTATTTTTACAGCTGAAAATACCAATTTCAGCAGAGGATAAATTTAAAAGAGATTTTAGAAGACGTTGTAGATTATATAATTTTTAATATCAAAAGTAAAATTACATTAGCATCAGAAAACCATCAGAAAAAAGATTTTTTTCGATTGCTAAAAATTAACATTTCGTAATAGAAATGCTTGGACCCTAAGCCCGAAAAAATATTTAAGTAATTAAAATTAAAATATAAAAAGGGTCGAATTAAAACTAAAAACACTAGCACATAATGTTACAAAAGGTAATCAAAGCGACCAGGCTTCGACTTTTTCGCATTTAGCGCCGCGCAAGTCACCCTACAGAACCATACGGTAGTGACTTTGCATTGGTCACGTAGAAACAGGAAAACAACATAAACGAGCGACTCGAAAAACGATTTTTGATTTTTTCAGCGGCCGAAATTTGCAAAGGCACACAACGGCCAAATACAAACGTACGTATGTACATTGGCGCACACACAAACTCATATATGCGCATAAGTAAGGCACGCAATCGAAAGAATAACAGCACAGCGCCGAAAAACTATAAGACATGAAAACAGTTTCTCAATGCGTAAAGGCGAGAAGTCAGATTTTCGTTTTTGTTTTGATCCTTTCTATCAATTCCTACATTTCGAGTGTCTTTCTTTCCTCGATTTCATGCTTTGTGAGCGTTTCAGTTTTCAAAGCATAGTGTATCGTAATGCGGAGGCCAGCATCGAGAATGAGTGAAAAATGGGATTCGCCATAGAGTACGTTGGCGCCTCTTATGTATATTAATACTCTTTGATAAAACAGACTCATAAGATCTACCCAGTTTTTTTTTCTTTTCACTTAATTAATTGCAAAATTCCAATATTGCAGAATTTTTAGTCTTTTTAAGAAATGTTTAGATTTTCTAAAGTTCCACCATCGCAATATATATTTAATGAAAACAAAGATATGAGACCATTGAGGAAAGTTAGTGGTGTTTAAAATGCATATACATATGCATTTAAAATATTAAAAATATTATACTTCTATGAGCTTTTGTGCGTTTTACTGCATTCCGTGCAAGGAACTGATATTCGCCATCGGTAATATGCAAATAGAGCAAAAACAGAAGGAACGTTGGAATGCAGTAACGGAAAATACCGCAGAGGTAGATGGAATTGCAATGAAAACAGAAAGTAGTGCAATACTTTTTGTCTAGTCAGCTAAGTATTCAAAGCACTTTTTTTTCTTGAAAAGTGAGAAAATTAGAGCCACAAATCATGAATGTTATTGAAAGCCATCACTCATTCGCACGAGCAGGGGCCCTATTACAGTTTTCTTAAACGCAACAAACGCAACGCAAATTAAAATTTTATATTGAAATTTCGTTGGGTTTGTTGCGTTTACGAAAACTGAAGTAGGGCCCCAGGTATCGGAACGTAATATCATTGTTTATGTTTATATAAGGGTGGCCACCAAATACATAGGCTAAAAAATTAAGTTACAGAAATTCTGTTTCCCAGGGGCTAAAAAGTTTGGTACCTATCAAAAACCTCTGCCAAATTAGATGACGATTAAGTACAGTTCAAAGGCTTCGCAATGGCCTCTTAGGATCGCTCTCGGGGCCCAACATACCTTTGTGCCAAATTTTGTCGTGATTGGTCCAGCCGTTTGGATGGAGATCCTACCACAGACGAAAGGGCAGACAGGCATGTATAAATCCATTAATTTTTTTACCTATCTTTGGTTTGTATGATAGTTGGACGTGGCAGTGGTAGATTTTTTTTATTGCTTAAATTTATGTCTCAAATATAGGGACATTACATTGTGGGCTGGGTATAAAAACTTAAGGTCGTGATAAAGGGTGGATAAGCAGCAAAAAATGCAAATATGAGTATTTAAACAAAATTAAATTGTGTTCCATGTTCTTAAATTTGTTAAGAAATCAGAAAATTGCGACACTTACAAGGATTCCGCATGAGATTTCACTGTCTTTTTTAATTTATTGAAATTTTTTCACCTCTGAGTGAAAACAACTTAACAAACCAATTTTAATGCCGAATGGCTTTCCATTATTTTGTATTTACATCAGAGAATCAGAGTTTAATGAAATTAATCACACTTTGTAGCTTTAATAATCAAAACCTGCGGCGGGAAAATTATAAATATATTAATATAAAATCACTTACTGATTGAAAAATTATTTGGTTAGTACCGTGAAGTTTTCAAATAAATAATTCATCTGATAATATTACTTCGTAATGAATTTAAAATGATCTCAAATTTCAAGAAATAAGAATGTTCGGAATTTTAACTTTTATTTCAATCGCTTTATTTGTATATTGCTCTATACATATTTCGGCGAATTCGCTTCCGCCTTCATCAGGATGATTCCTAATTCTTGTTCTTTTCAAGTACGGAAAGTGGCTATTGCCGTATTTGGGCTAACCATTTCGGTACCTACTCGTTGGTACCTATATCACTAACCCCCAAAATAGGGTTGCGTGTAATCTATAGCAAGTACGAAATATGACAACTGCTACACTGAAAACAAAAGCAAAAATTATCACTCTTGTTTTTTCGATTGTTTTGGTGTATTTTTTGCTTTTGTTCAGTGCTGCCGACTTGACGATTTTTGTCTTACTTTTCGAGCAGATATTGTCAGGCCCATTTAGTAGAAGCCCCACTGAAATAGCAACCTACTTGGTATCAGCGAAGTGAATGCCTACTTGGGGGTACCTACTTGGGGGTACATATTTGAGGTGCTAAAGGTAAGCGAAGCGGTGGCGATTGCCTACCGCCTAGGACATCGCCGTGTTAAATTCTCCGCTGAAAAACATTCAAAGTAGATTGACGAGGAACTACCCCCCCCCCCCCCCCCCCCCCCCCCCCCCCCCCACAACCCGTAGTTAGCGATTTCGTTCGCTCGGAAGTAGCTTCGCGTACTGAAGGTTTTTACTCAATCGAATACATTTGCAATATTTGAATTTTACAAACATTTTCACACAAAAGTCTCCTGAAAACTTTCATTTGAAGGTTTAAACCTTCAAAAAGTTTTAACTACGTTGAAGACTATGGCCTTAGACAAGAAAATTAGATTGAAAGATCTCTGCGGGATATGTGGGTTTATTCATTGGAAAAGTACCCATCTTTGGTCTTTTCCACCTTGTAATTCTATTGCATTTAACGCTGCCGGCCTTGTACGCTAATCGCTTAGCGTTTAAATTTTTAATTTTAACGTTTAGTATAAAAAGTCGCGCTCATCATGAAAAATAGTTTAAATGGTTGAGAATGCAAACCCTAATGATATTTCCCTAAACGAATTGAAACCGCAAGAGCATGACGCTTCCACACGGCTAGCCGCGGCTGCCTGCCAACTGAAGCACAACATTTTATTATAAATTTTCCCCTCAGAAATATATTTCAGTATGTAGTATGTGAAATATAAGTCCATTCTGCGAATTTGAAACAAGCGATGGAAGTTTTTCTTAGGGTCGGGTCGCGCTTTTATGAAATGCATACATATTTGAATTGTCTGGCATGGTATTTTTAAGCGGCAGTAAACATAAAAGCAAACAATCCGCTTGTGTGTGGAAAAGACAACCGTTTATAGTAAAATGACGTTGGGCATATTCAAAATAGGGCAAGGAAACGCGACCAAATGTGTATAATGTGTATGTAATTGGTATAACAGGTAAATATGCCAGTTGCCTTGTACTTTAGTGAAGTGAAGACACAGGCTCGTTTGCGACTGTTTACAAAAGTTAAGGAAGTGTTTACGGATTTTCATATGCAAACTCACGAGCACACTTTTGTATGTACTATGTAGTTAGCACAAACATTTCTCCAAATATATTAATAAAGGCTTTTTCCAAGCAATTCTCGTAGCTAAGCAAAACAAAGCAGGATCGGGCAAGCTGCAAACGTGAACAACTTAAGCTAATTTTCCATTCCATGGTAGTCTTTTTTCTTCAACAAGCGCAAGCGATGGTAGTTTGGCAGCTTTTGGAAGCTCCTTTCTGCAATCAAAATGTTTAGTGCAAAGAAATGAGAAATCTAAAAGAAAAATTTCAATAAAAATAAAAACCCCCTCTGTGGCACTTTTATCAGTGGCTTAATAAATACAAAAAGCAAAACTGCTGAAGGATTTTTATATGCGGTAGGTAAAACGTTGTAGCGTTTTTAATGTATAGCTTCTGCGTCAGAACACCTTGACTCACTGTTGGTGGCTTAACTTTATTTCCATGGATTCAACAAAGCATACAAAGTGTTTCGTGAAATTTCGACTTTTTGTTTGTCTTAGAAACAATCCTTGTAGCAAATCTTTTTTCACACTTTAACTTGAAGCGCGAAGAGATTTTAATATCCCATGCCTAACAATTTAAATGTAGTGGGGCGAAGGAATTTTTTAAGTCTTCGTATTTTGAAAACATTAAAAGGAATAAATGGCTGTAATTAATGTCAAATTTATTGAAATAAACCTTAAATTTAGTGGGAATAAAACTCTTAAACTTTCTATCAACATGACTCCATGTGTCCTTCGTTGAAAGTTCGTACAATTTTTGCATAAAATGATTTTGGTTTTCGAACATGTTGAACGCAAATTACCTTTCTCTGGAATGCAATCGATGAGATTTGCACAATGATTTGATAAAAATAAAATTCTCAAATATCGCAAATATCTTGTTGAAACAATTTCAATTTAAAAATCTGCCACAAGCGCACCTGCTTTTCCCCACATATGCTGAAGCTAAACAACGCGAGCCAGAACTATTCGTGGTGCAAATAAAAGATTTTGTAAAAACATATATAATACATTCCTACAGTGCACTCTCTCCTTACGGATACTCCGCTTAAGCGGACCACCTCTTTAGCCGACACCCCTCTTAAACGGACAATTTTTGTGAATTCTCTAGTTTCTGGCTTCGCAAATAGTTTCCTCTTAAGCAGACATTTTTTGTTTTATTTTTTTCTTTGTTTTTTTTTTTGTTTTTTTCTGTTCTTTCTGTTTTTTTTTTGTTTTTTTTTTCTTTGTTTTTCGAATTTTTGAAAGTACAAGTTCCAAGACACCAAGGCACTCAACTGATTTGAGGATAAAAATGTCATGATTGAGAATTCTTTGAAATCTGACATTAAAGTAAATCAAACACATAATGCGATTTCTATGCCTCTGAGTGTCACTTCAGCTTAAATTTTAAACGCATTTAAGCTTTCTACCCTAGGCGTTGAATTAAAATCGGATTTTATAGTCTCTTCGGTCGTTTGTTGAAGTTTCCCAGTATCAGGCACTCAGTATTCGATCCCGAAAAACCATAAACCACGGCAAGAAAAAGGCGAAAAATAAAAACAAACAAAGTCTCAAAGTAGAAGTCTTAAATCCCACTGCAACGCTCCCTCTGTCATCCCCTAAAATACTTTTATGAATCGAAGACTATAGGAAAGTGGACGTAGTAAGGAATTTCATTTGAACACCTCACATGTGCAGTAACTTTTTATTGCTTATTTATTTATGTACAGTATTCAATGATGAGATCAAGCTCACCAGAGAGAAAGTGAATAGTGTGAAATAGAAACCTTACATTCACAATCGGTTTTCAAAATATTGCAAGCAATCCCTGAGTATTGTGAGCAAACATTCAAGAATTGTTGTGCAATTCTCTTTCGTTGGACATATTTTTAATAAATAAATGCATATGGCACCAGGAGCGAGCGACATTTTTCAGTTAAGGGTCAAAAATATTGAAAAAGAAAAAAAAAGACACCGGCAAAAAGAAGGACCCATTCCCACGCCTAGCAAATGAATTGGCTGCATCATTACCATTGAATGGAAAAAGAGACCTTAAAAACATTAAGTTTATTCCATTAAGCCTCTTTTTATTGGTCCAAGGAATTTTTACGATTTGTGGTTACCACATATTGTGGTATCGCAACTGTGATATTCTGCCATTTTGCAGTTCTTTTTTATTTTTTATTTTTTATTTTTTTTTATATTTGCGGGAAAAGGCCACCAACGTGACTTGCTTTTCCCCTCCCACTTAATGGTATTCCCACAGACAAACATTCACATACAAGAAACATGACTATCGGTTTTCTGTTTGTTTCAGTCATGCTCGAAAAAATATAAAATATGTTTCCAATGGAGTGAAAGTGCTAAAAGGACAATGTACTATTGGCCTACTTTTTTTGGGAAATATCAAGGAATAAGCATTCGTTCAAAAGAGGCAATAAAATGAGCATTACAATCTGTCGAGGTAAACAGTTTCAAGGGTCTTATTTATAGACGAATGAAGAAAAATGTTTTTATTTCTTCTTTTTTTTGGTTTATTATAAGGACTCTGACTTCCTTTCACGTTCCTTTCAAGCAATCGTTCGAGAGAAAATATTCAAAAGGAAGAGTGTAAATTGGTTTTTGAGGAATGGAAAGCGAATGTGAATGCGCTGTGCAAAATCGCAGGGAAATGGCTTTTTTCCTCTTTCGGAAGTTATCTTCTCAGGAAATTAAAGAGAACTCGATTAACTGAAAGGAAAATCCTTCAAGGATAAAAAATAAAATACAACGTGGTTGTATGAGAGCCACTTAATCCAAATACTTTAAAAATCCAATAACATTTTCGTCTTTCGTGACGATGAAACCTCTTTTCGAACTAAAAGCAGTCAGCTTCCCTCAGCATTTACCAATCCTGCAGGAAAGCATTTTAAATTTTGATATTATTGCGTTCTGAACTTGATGGGAGAATTTCTTTAAAGGCCACCATTCAACTGAAAGTAAAAATCATTTTTTAAAGACTTTTTTAAATTTTACCAAAATGTAAGACTCAACTAACACTTCCAAATCAACCCCTTCAATCGAAATGATTTTGATTAAAACGCAAAGTAAATAAATTTGTCATAATCAATCAGGCTTAGCCTTTCCTATCCTCTTTCAACTCCTCCTCGTCTTCTCAATGCATCACTTGGTATTGAAAGTGTCAAATCCATTCTCTTCTTAGGAAAACAAATCCTTCCTGGAATATTGATTCCATTCAACAATAGTTACAATAGCACATTTGAAGTATATTGTTAAATCTTCTTTCTAAAGAAGCTTTGGAAATTCGTTAATGCGATAAGTCTATTAAATGAATGCGTTCTCAACCAAAAGTAAACCAATTCGTTTATCTTATAATGGCGATAAGCCGATGAAGGCATGAATCCGAATTTAGCTGAGCTGTTATTCATGATGCAATTGTTTTGATTTCTGAAACCCAGAAGGACTATCAAGTTGAAGCAAAATCTAAAAAAAAAACATTTTGTAATAAATCTACTTCTTTAGTGTTTGCTTTTTGGATTCTGATGCCACAGATGTGAACACGCACAAGCTATCATGAAAATGTCTCTACTGGAACTTCCTAAAATCTTTGGAATGTCTCATTAATTGATCGCATGTCGGCCACACAGGAAATAAGCAGTCAAATCTGAAAGAACAATGTACCTGGCCAGACTCCATGATCCGTTGTCATTGCCAATTAAGTGACCTGCCCAAAGGTATGTGACCATTTATGTTTGTCTTTTGGTGCTTTTGATTTTTAATATTTCTTCGTTACGAGTGGACAGTCAGAATAGATGAAACTAAAAAGTGGTTGTGCTCAAGTGCTCAACATGCTTCACTTGTTTCATAATGATACGATATATGCTTTTGAACATTTGACATTCCGAAATTCGACAGTGAACATAGGAGCCGGGGGCCGCATGGGAGTCGTTGTTGAAAATGTAAATAACACAAACAAAGATTTTATTACAAAGTAACAACTGTGGCAGTGTGCTTAATGACCACGACCTTAGGTTGACAGCACATGCGAACGGACACTTGGGAAGGCAATAACTGGTAGCTTTGAACTTTTGTCTATAGGATTATAATCCATGACAAAAGGAGCAGCTTAAGGATGTTTCGCTTGAGTTAGTAAGAATCAAATTGTTTAATGAATTTTACATTATAGATATATAAGAAAATTTTGACAATGAAAATAATAACGCTACTTAACTGAAGGTCCTTTATAATACTTCTTATTATGTAAAAGTAGGAAATAAATAGTGAACGCATGTTATGTCATAAGCCCTGGAGTCTCCATTTGACCTTTTATATCATAAGTAACGCTTTTTCTCGCTTGTATGGCATACAGACGGTTCTAAAATGAATTCAGCCGTAGGTGCAGGAGTCCATGGACCAAACATCAACAAGCACTTCGAAATTGGCAAGTGGCCAACTGTCGTTCAAGTCATAATCTTTGCGATTGAAGCCTGCGCGCATATTAACCTAGATCACAGGATCAAGGGTGCACATTTCGGTACCTGTACGGACGAATAAACATACATCAAAATTAGCGAATAGCTGCTTCCACCACTTCAACTTCTCGCACATCGAAACAAAGTGAGAGTATGCTAGGTTCCAGGACATGCAGGCATCGTAGGAAACGAGGCAGCATACGAACTAGCTAGGCGTTTGTCTGCAAGCAAATTCATCGGCTCTGAACCCTTTTGTGGCATTTCAATTGGCACAACCAAAAATGCTCTCAGCAATCAGGATCTCCGGTCCAACAAAGAATATTGACAAAGCCTCCCGGACCTGGGACAGGCGAATGACTCAGGCGAGCTAAGGCTGGATACACATCTGAATGTCCTCGCTTTCGTAAGGAAGGTGCAGGGAAAAATAGAACAGATAAGCTAAATGGGACTAATTGACAAAATAGATTTGACTAAGGGTCGCATTGCAGAGGACAATACTCATAACTAAAAAAAAAAAATAAATTTTATCTTAACAGACATAGTAATTATTAGCGTGGAAAAATTGTATCACCTTGAAGCCTTAAGACATTCATTTCATTTAAAAGGTAATTGAAACGAGAAGGTAAGTATACAATAATGATAACCAAGTCCTCTGACCTCCAGGCAATATTTTTAACTTTTTCTAATGCCACAGACCAAGAAAATTAGAATAAAATAAAATTAACTTTAAGTCCAACAGAAAAATCATAGTTTTGAACTAATTGAGCACAAATTCAGGCGCGTTCCAACTCAAATAATCTATTGACTTTGTCTTTTTTAAGACTATTCAGCAGAAAAAACTTTCTGAGCCACACAAAAGCAAAAAATACGTAAATAAACTTGACTGGACTGGGAGTTATAACACAGAAAAATATTTCGTTTTTCTGTAGTTGGACAAGAAAAACTTTATTAGGGCGAAGAAACGAAAAGAACAAACAACGAATGAATGAGAGCTGCCAACTCAAGGACCAAACAACAACGTTTTTTATGTTCCTGACAACAGAAAACGAAGCACAGGGAAGGGATCATGAACACCATTACAAAGGATGTGTTCTCTGTTGTTGAACTTTCCCAAGACAGTCTGATGTGACGTCAATCGAATTCAGCTGCATTAGGTCCTTCTTTTATAAAACGAAAACGAGATTGTGTTGTATGATTTGTGCTGATAAAATCTTGTTTAAAAAATACAACGTCTTGCAGATGAAAGGATGGTCATCAATTAATTCTATCGTTCAACACTCTCCAGGACCATTTTTATGAAACCGCTAAGCGGCCCAACTTTTCCCTGTGACCCTAAAAAATAACTTTGAATCAAAAATATGTTAAAAAATGATTTGTATGAAAAAATATCTAATTGATATACTATTGGGCAGCTATTTTGAGCAGAAATTAGGTAATTTTTATGCTCAACTGTTGTTAAAAATTTCAAAATTATAAATCTCTGACAACCACATCTTAATTTTTTTAATATTAGGTGTAGTAAAAAGAAATCCATTATTTTTGCATTAAATTGAGGGCTTTATTTAAGATAGCTAGAATGACCCGATTTAGGTCAAATATGCGCCGTTTTGTTCGATAACTTGTTGCCATTTTAAAGGTAATTTCATTATGCCTCTCTCATAGAAGCCCTCGTTCTTATTAGCAAAAAATTGAGACAGTCGAATTTCAGAAGCCTCTCTTGAAGCGAATGTTTCACCAGCAAAATTGTTCGCCATGGACAGGAACAGATGGTAATCACTTGGTGCCAGGTCCGGACTATAAGGTGGATGCAGAAGAACATCCCAACCAAACTCCCGGAGCTTCTGGCGAGTCACTATCGACGTGTGTGGCCTGGCGTTGTCCTGATGGAACACAATTCCTCTCCTATTGGCCAAAGCTGGCCGCTTATGGGCGATTGCTTCCTTCAGACGGTCCAATTGTTGACAGTAGAGTTCCGAGTTAAGAGTTTTGCCGTATGGGAGCAGCTCATAGTAGATAATTCCCTGCCAATCCCACCAAACACACAGCAAAACCTTCCTGGCCGTCAATCCTGGCTTGGCCACCGTTTCCGCCGGTTCACCGTGTTTCGACCACGACCGTTTTCGCTTGACGTTGTCGTAAGTGACCCACTTTTCATCACCAGTCACCAACCGCTTCAGAAATGGGTCGATTTTGTTGCGGTTCAGCAGCGATTCGCAGATGGAAATTCGGTCTATGAGGTTTTTTTGCGTTAACTCGTGTGGCACCCATACATCGAGCTTCTTTGTGTATCCAGCCTTATTCAAATGGTTCCAAACGGTTTTTTGTGCAATCTCTAGCTCTTTTGCAATCGAAACAGTGCTAACATGACGGTCGGACTCGATAATTTCCATGATTTTATCGACATTTTCGACAATTGGCCTTCCAGTGCGTGGTGCATCCTTGACATCGAAGTTACCGGAACGGAATCGACGAAACCAAAATTGCGCATGATTGGCTGTTACAGTATCAGGTCCATAAACGCTATTCACATTTTCAGCCGCCTGGCTTGCGTTTTCTCCCTTATCGAAGAAAAACTGTAAAATGTAGCGAATTTTCTCTTTGCTGATGTCCATCTTTGACAAGCTCTCAAACAAAACTGAATCAATCAATCAAAAAAGTGTCAAAAAAGCTTTTTTAGTAGGAACTATCATCTTTCTAATGCCCCCTAGCGAAACACGATCGGACTTATACAACGCGAGATGCAGATAAATAACGCCATCTATTGGAAAAATAATGGATTTCTTTTTACTACACCTAATATTATGAGCTAAGACCCTAATAAATGAGTGATTTTGACGGGTGTGGGCAAATGGAATTGGCCAACTGCATCTGAAATTATAAAAATACTGTACAGGATTCATATATTACAATCTAAAGCCAACAGAACATCAGCGTCCGGTAAAAATTGTGACTTCAGGTTCTTTTGAAACTGTTTCAAAGAATTTATCGCCCCAACGACAAAACTGAATCGCTGCATCACAGTCACTAAATTACCACAGTTGGGTTGCATGCATGGTGCGTGCTGACGAAAAACGGCCGAAGGTGGTCTTTTTCGAGCCCAATGCTCACAATACTCGTAAATTTGCAAGAGATAAATGCCCAGCCGAAAAGGAAGCATGCACACGAAAACGCCTAACATGGATCCGTTTCCTGTGGATTAAAGGGCCATAATGAGCGTTCATTGTGCTCAAACATTGATACCGATTGTGCGTTTTGACGCCTTTTAAAAGTTCGAATAACGGAAATACAGCACTGTACTTGAATATGCGTGCGAGGTATTTATGAAATTGTTTTCTAAGCCAGTTACACAAACGGAACCTTTATTTCATGTTTTACACACTGACCCATTTTGATTGTGCTTTATACACAAATTAATGGCTATTTTCCTTGGCATTTTTTGCAATATTTTTTCCCTAAAATATTTATCAATTGAAAAATAAGTTTCAGTAGCCTAGTTACTATTCAATAATTGAACTATAAAACACTTCTACGAAGTTAAATGTAACTTAAGCAAAACGGATACAGAAATATGAGAGCATCCTGGAAATAAATGGCTTTGAAAGTTGTACAGTTTCCAATTATTATTGTTTCCAATTATAATTGATTGACTGAGTTCCGATTTCAATTTTAAATAAAATCGCAAACTTTCCTCTCAGCTCAGAAAACTTGCTCTGATATTTTTTCAGCAGGCGCTAATCGCGTCTTAAATCAGTCAGTGGTGGAGAAAGTTAGTTGAAAATTGTAGATAGTCTGAAATGGCAACATATACATATGGGTACGTAAATTCCATCAGACAAGTCAAAATCACATTTTTGGTTTTAGCTCAATGTATTTAAAAACAATGGATGATTCTGAAGGATTTAAAATTTTGAAATCTCTTAACAACAGCTAAGCAATGAAACTACTTAATTTCTGGTCTGAATGGCTGTGAAGGGTTTGACTATTAGGACCGATTTGCGTGGAATTGCTCATACACAAGTTTTTGGGCAAATTCTTTTTTATTGCCCAAAAATAAATATATAGGTACCTACAGCATAGATGAATGATTAATCAGTAATGAATTAGAAATGAACTCAACTCTCAACCATTCAAAAGTCAAAAAGTTCAGGCTTTCGGCCAAATCAGCTGTCACCTTTATCAAAAATGACAGATGTCAGTTCACATGATGAAAATACCCTTCAATTAAAGCTCTCTCTTAAATCAGACCTGAAAGTTGTCCATTCTTATGAAGGATCTTTCCAAAGCACATGGATTTTTTATGGTTTCATTTATACCAAAATAGAATAGAAATTCACGCAGCTTTTTAAGGACTGTGGATACGTTTGCGGTTGTGGCACGGTTAATGCTTAATAAGGGTATAAATGAGATCAGATAAGTAAAGAAAACTATTTTTGTGTTCGAGGTGTAACAAGCATTATTATTTTTTCTTTTCTATTTTTCTTTGTGGTTTTTTGAATGAATTTGGTTAAAAATGTAAAATAACACAAAACTAAACATTTGAAGTCTTTGTCTGTTAGTCACGCCTGTGTGCGAAGCAGTCCGTGCAGCTGTATGTAACACAGCTTTTTCATCAGTTTGTCAGAAAAAATTTCCTCTTGCTTTGTTTTCATAGGTAGATTTGCGCAAAAAGGAATTTTCATTTGTTTTTTTTAGCCCGACACCTGTCAGCCTGTGTCGAGGGTATATTGCGTTTGTTTGGTTGTGTGTAACACCCAGAACCAGTCGCGAAAGACTATGCAAAATGTGTATAGAAATGATCAGATTGGAGTTTTTTTTATTGAAGGAGTTGAGATATTTTGAAAGCTTTTGTTATGCGTATTGGCAGGTAAGTAAGAGGGTACCTCCAATACTAGTGTTTGCCACAAAGTTTCCGAAAACTGCTCTGAAACCGGAATATTTTGAAGTTTTTGGCTATTTGCCATTAGATCATCTTTTAGAGCATTAAATCTAATTTTCAAGAATTGGAAAAGTCGGCACCGCAAAAGGACGCTTTTCAAAAACGAATGATACCCGAAGTTAAAATGGGCCTTAAACGGAAGCAGGCATATTACTTCCGCTGTAGTCATCAACATCCTTAGCAACACTTTTGTTCATCATTCCATTATTAAGAGTACCTAGAGGTCTATGTTCTCTCATTAAAATCGCCCTTTATGGATTGAAAGTCTTAAAAATACTTCGTCTTAAGTCATAGTCTTGGAGCCCGGTTTAAAAAAAATATTGAAACATATATTAACAGGTACTTTTTCTTCTTCGGGTATTGTATTGCTTGTTTTTTATTCTTTTTTTTTACAAAATTCCCTGTCCATTGAATTGCGTTCGCCACTAATTTATATAGTCACTTGTAAAAATTGATATTTTTGCATTTTTATAGTTAAACCTATTAATAAAATGTTGTTAAGCAAAATCACACCGAAATTCCAAATATGAAAATCGTTACAGCTAATAATCGCCGACGAGCCCTGAGCGACTTATTCTGCTGTTGAAACTTAAATCGAGCTTTTCCCGAAACGTCATTTTCTGGCACGGTTATACAGAGCGAACTATCCAGCCGATTGCTTTGGAACTTCAACATATTTTCTCACTCATTAGTAGTTCCCGCGGTATGATAATTATATTTTTTGAAATTTATGAATAACTTTTTATACAAAAAAAAAAAAAAATCACGATTTTTTACACTTTTTTGCAGTCAGGAATTTTTTCATATCAAATTCAATAATTCTGGTAAGGACGATAGCGACAGGCGTACGTAACAATAACCCACTCTGTTTTTTATTTCAGACAACCCTCATCTGAGTTTCCCAACGACCTACTTTTTGAAGTGTATAATTTGACTTTAAAAAATAAATTTACACAATTCAAAAGAAAAATTTTTTTCGGCAGTTTGAGATTGATATTTTTGTCTTATGAAAAAAAAATCCAATATATTTACATTACACGGCAGCCACACGTTCAATCCCTGTGGGAACGAAGACAGTTAGTTCAATAAAAATGTTAGTTTTTCAATCAGTTGGAAAACAAACTGTTCTAAAACTAACTGAAATTATATGCAGTCAACAGTCAGTTTGTGACTAAAATGAGAAAGAAAAGAAGAAGAAGAAATACTACTTTGATTTTTAATGTAATTTTTTTTAATGCAATTTGAAATAAAGTAATTTTCGACTAGTTGAAAAGATATGCAGAACTGGACAATTGACTTACTCGTAGGACACCGTAATGCTAAAAAGGTTAGTTCGCTCCATACAAAAAAGTCAGAATTTCAACTAGCTGTCACTGAGAATCAACTATTTTTAAATTAGTTTAAAATTAGTTGAAATTCCTATCGGGATATTTGCCTTTCAAGTTCCCATACATTCAAATCATTTTACTAACACACTCTTAATTTTAGAACTTGAACGCCAACTTCACTTCAATTTTTCTTTCAAGCTCCGTTTCAATTTACGTTCAAGATTTTAACACCTGATCATAGTTGTATAGCATTCGAAGTTGTTTCCTTGACGACGGCATTTTGAAAAAAAAAATTGCCTTTCAAGTTGCGTGCAGCCTACGTCATAGCTTCAATTTTAAAGAATTTTGACAACCAGTAGGGGTGTGCTCAACTTGAAAGCAAATTTTTGAACGTGTAGCTGCGACGTTAGAATAGCCCCTTAAGAGAGATGTTAGATTTTTCATTAACCTCCATCTCTTTCATTAAGTTAAGCGAAATTGCTTTCAATGACGACTAACTTATTTTGTCAACAATGCTAATGCTCTAATGAAATTGGAATTGCCGTCTTTTGGCGTACGTTAGTGGAGAATTTTTTGAACCACACTCACGTTTCAGAGCTCTGTTGAGATATAAAATCATATAAAAAGCACACTTATCATCACCGAAGACATCACGTGCACAGAGAACATAATGCTCTTTTGTTAAACGTGCTGGAATGCTAGATGGGCATCAAATAAGCAACTCCACAGAATCAGTAAAACATGTGAATTCGAAAACAAAGCAAGGAAGACAAACTCACCCAAACACAGTTCTTTTTTGTGAAGTATTTTCAAAATTGAGAATCAATAAGGCAACATGCATAAAAATCTGCTTTTCTCGTGAGCACAGCGGACAACAGCGAATCGAACGTTGCTTGTATATTGTGTGGAATACCCTGCTTTGGTATGGAGAACTAATTTGAACCAAATATCTTTCTCCTCATCTAAGCTTCAATCTTAAAGCGCAATCTTTAAAGATTGTTAAACCGAAATTTCATAATTTCACCCAACATTTATGTATAAAACATAAAACACGCTATTAATCCTCTTCTCACGCACAAGCTATGTTTAAAATCATGTCATGTCACCTACAGTCACGTTCCATTCGCTGGCACATGCCAAGCACATGTGATCCCAACGGCACAAGTCCCATAATGCAAAGTCATCATCAAATTCGAGTTATGGTAAACCATTTCTCAATAAACAAAAAACGCGCCAAGCTTCTGTTTTATGTTGACAAACGACGGCTTGGAAAACAAAAACAACAAAAAAGCAACACAAAAAATTGTTTTTCAATTTACTTTAGTTGGTTTAAACGAATCGGTTTAAGAGGAAAAAGGATCAAACAAAAAATTCACAACATCAAATGCAATAAAAAAGAAATTTCGCTTAGAAAGCAATCCTTACAATGATTACCTTAACTATTCAAAGACAAAATATCGTTGACGCATAGCCCTACAGAAACAAGGAGAAGCTTCGCAATTCGAATTCATCTGCCGACAAAGCATTTTTGAATTGATTTATTACCTACCTACATACTTGTTGCGAACTTTTTATGAAAAGCACAAAATTCACTTGAACTCCGTTGTACCTACAATTATCCACGCAAGGGTCTCTCTCTGTTCCTTCATATGTTTCAATAAATCTTTAAACTTTTTATTTCCATCAACATATCAACCGAAATTTCGGTTAACATCGATGAATTTTTTTTTTTTTTCGGAAAAATTTCATTCAGCGAGATATTGGATTGCGAAAGAGGGGGAAAACTTTATCCAATAAAATTTTGTATCGACGATTCCCTTTCCATGAACGAATACCCATCAAAGTGGAATGCACAATTTCGATCGCAGTGCCTATTAAGGTGACCATAAGCCGAAAATATTCTAATTTCATATGTTTTTTCTTTTTCAATTACTAATAGAAATAGAAAATATTGCATAAATTAGAAAATGGACAATTCAGTGTAGTCACACCCGTCACAATCACTTATATTTAGGTTTTAGCTCATAATATTTACAGCAACCAGGATGTGATTTTCAAAGATTTATAATTAGTAAAACATTTAACAATATTTAAGCAATGAAATTGTCTAATTTTTGCTCCGAATGGATGTGACGGGTGTGACCTCTAGGACCGTTTTTTTGTGGAATTGGCCAAATAAATTTATGGAAAATAGAAAATTTATTTGCTGGTAAATGTTATAAGGATTTTAGAATTCTTTGTGAATAGCCTAGGTAAAGTTCGGTTAATGTGTCTGTCACCATCAACGTTGACACGCTTAGGTATCATGGGCTCTTTGTGATACCACGAAAAATGGTAAACCAAAGAGAAAAGCAGAAAAACTCAACATCCACGACCTGAGCTTGGAGTCGAATCCAGGGCCTCTCACTGCATAAATTGGAAACTCAGCCAACCACGGCACAGAGGCCGACTTGTGAATAGCCAATCAAATTCTTAAAAGTCATGCCAATTTTAAAATTTTATATTCGAAAAAAGAAAATATTCAAACCCAAGGCAAACTTGGTCACATCTTTTCACTAAACGAAGTAACCATAAACAATTCTCTTCACACTCGTTTTCATGTTCGAGTATCTACGACATCGTTGCACTCATATTTAAGGACTTTTTCCGCAGTGCTTATGACAGGAATGTGCAACCTGTGTTTCGTTCTAGAACAACAACAACAGCGCTGGCAATTACGTACTCAAGAGTATGATGGAGGGGAATCTCCTCATGTGATATGAAACAACATCGAAATTTATCTGACTGTGTTACTATGCGGCAAAAAACGTTTTACGTTGCGCCACGGAACACTTTACGTATGCATTCCATGCTGCAAAAAGTGATTTTCGTTCGTTCATTCGGTTCTCCACAATCTTTCGGAACACAAAACAAAACGAAAATAGATATTTTTTTGTAAGAACCCTTCAAATAGAAAACTGTAAGGGAAAAGAATCTGCCCGCTATGTTGTTAGAAAACTTGCTGCGCTTTTTTCTTTCTTGGCATATTTGAAGGTTTCTTTTCACAAAAATTCTTCTTTAATTGCTAATTTTGATGCAAGTTGTTAAATTTTTTTTCTGAATTTTTTCTTTTCCATATTTCAAGTGTTTTTGACTTTCAAATCGTTAATGAAAACTCCGGCAGAGACTTTTAATGAAAGCTGTTCTGTGGACAAGAAACATTTTTTTTTTTCTTAAATTCCCACACAATTACTTTTTTAAACTAGCGCACAAGAGGAAATTAAATTCGAAATAAAACACAATTAAATCCAAAAACTTTTTTAACATCTGAACAGGGGGCATGCAAAGCAAATATTTTTTAAAGATGTAATTATCTTCCAGATTTATGACAACAACAACAACAAAATTACGCTTTAAAGGCAATCTGAATTGATTGCACTGATTTTCGTCCATCCTTGCGGCATCGAAAACTTTCGCATGCAAGGTAAATTGGAATATTTTTATATTGAAATTAAAAGTCGGATGATATTGTTGTAAAAAAATTTACAATTTTTATTTCATGCGTATTCATTATTTATTCAGGCATATGAATGTAAATTACAACCTCCAATTGAAGCAATTCAAACGAAAGGCTTTTTGGAATTTATTTTATGTAATTCTAAATACGAATTAATTAAATAAAGTGGATTAAGTTTGCTCGGAACCTATTTGATTGCAAAATGCATCATATTTGGACTTGTTTTCTCGTACTTAATTCAATCGCAAATACAGTCGGGAAACAATGGCATCCACCTTTATTTCTGACCGGGTCAGATTTTATTTTTTCCCCAATTTGGTAGTTTACTTTACCGACCAGAAACACTGCTCATCTATAGACTATCTGACATTTTTGTCAGTTGTTAAATACATACAGACGGGTTTCACGGTTTGGCGTCGTCAAAGTAAATTTTTTGTCTGGGTTTCGGGGAGTTATAAAAACAAAACTAACGAATCTATTTACTTATATATACAATATTGAAAATCACGATTAAATACCTAAAAAAAAAAAAAAAGTAGCATACTGATGTAAGGAAGGCTGAGGCTTAGGTATGGCCAATGCTCCCTCCTATATGTTGAGTGTAGGAAGGTTTTTTAAATTTCAAATTTGCTACTTATTTTAACGATCGAATTATTTTAAATTATGTACATAAAGATTCCCTTCAAATTCAAAACGAAAGGTTCGCGACGGGAATTTGACATTCTGAGGGATCATTTGTTGAAGAAATGTTAGAAAAAGGTTCTATGATGGACATTAAGTGTTTTATATAGGGCATGACCAAGCCTACCGTAGAGAGCATTGGGAAGTTTTGAATTAATTATAATTTGAAGAATGTATCTCTTAGATATCTAGCCAAATGTGAGATGCAAAACGAAATGGCAGTCTATTAAATCTGAGTTTTTATGCCTTAATTTGTAAAAAAAAAAAAAAAAAAAAAAAACCCCAATCTCCCCTCTCCACTAAATTTACGTTTAAATTTTCAAAATAATTTCTAAATAAATTAAAATAATAAACTGTGACACAGAACGATTGGGCTTAGGTGAGAATAAGGTATAACTTGTTGCCATATTTAGGTGGCAAATGAAGAAAAATCTCGTTATTTTTTTAATTTCATTTAATTCAAGAAAGTAATTTTAAAAATGGTATCTCCAGATTCCAGATACTTTTGCAATTGACTCTCATTCAATCTATTGTCGAATTTTTGAAAGCACACAACTACGAGTATCCTTAGTCAGGGAGAATCGCATTTGGACAAATACGTGACGGTAAGAATTATTTCGTAAATGGTTTAATCGCATTAGATGTATTTTGTCTCAACCCAAGATAGTTCTTTCCCTGCTAAGAACAATAAAATTAATCGGTTTTATCCGGCGTTGAATAGAAAATTTATCTTTATAATGCAGCATTGCATTCATTCCGTAAAAATTCTTTTTGAATATTTAAAGGTAAAAAATTTTTAGCTTGGTGAAAGTTTTCATAACGTGAATTCAACTTGAAGAGAAAATTTTTAGATAGTAATATTTAAAAAGGGAAATCATTCTTCACACTTTCATTTATCTAAAGCACTTCTGTTTACATTTTAATATGAACTTTGTTCTCTTTGCTCTCTCGCCGGGCCATGCCAAGTTTTTCGCTGAAGGCGATTAGACTTTGAAAATTAATGCCTTGAACTGCGGTTTTCTATTTGGCTTTCAGCACTCCTGGAGCTCGTTTGCAATTTGTGGTGGGCATTTATTTAGACCTTCGACTCTTTCAAGAAATATTGTCTTCAAACGTATCGATTTAAACAAAACGTAAATAAATTACTTGACGATAACTGTAGTGTGAAAAAACGACCACTTTTAATTTAAGATTAACATTTCTGTATTCAGTCAACAACGTTAGGCTAGTAAAAATAATGAATTTAACACAGAAAAGTGGTAAAATGTTTCTAGAAACTTATGGAGACATGACGGCTATACGGTTATCCGAAGAAATAACTAACTCGCACATCCCTAATAAACACAATGAAAGCCTTTTTTTCTTTTTCTAACAAATTTTTAAAGCAATTTGAGTCCGTTTACTTTCTAAGCGATAAAAATGGCAATTGTCAGCAAAGATGAAAAGGGAAAACTTGAATGAAAAGCTGTAAAAATGTAATCTTTTCTAAAAAAAAAAAAAAAAATCTGTCCAATCGTTTTGAGATGACAGTTCTGTGGTATCAAGCCATCCGTATATAATGACAGAAAATGAAGAGAAAGGTGCTGCAAATATGGGAACTGATGTGCCGTTACATTACTTTTGGCAAATAAATCTGTTTGCAGCGTTCTAGGTCAAGGTTAAAATTTTTTATTTATTTATATTTTTTTTTTTGTTTTGTTAAAACGAAGCGCTGTTTGACACACAATTACTTTGCCGTCAAGGAATTTGTTGCTTTTAGACAATATTAGGACGAAGTGGCCTGCAAAATACAGTATGAGCGAAGAATTGGAAAATCGAAAAATTGAAAACTCTAGCAAAAGTGAAAGAAAAATCTGTGCGTGGGCAACATGAAAGCGAAGTAGAAGGAAATCTGATGAAATATAAGAATAATGTCAGAACACATGACAAGAATCAACGTCATGCTGAGTAATAGTGCAAATAATGATTTCTTTTGAAATTGTCAATAAATGAAAATCCAAAGGAAAATAACGGTAGGAAATTTAGAGAAGAGAAAACATGTTGCTCATTCTTGTTCTGTGGACGGTACTTTTCATCAGTTCTCTATATATTTTTCCCATCTCGTTAAATTGTTAACTTAGTACCATTTGCTATCAATGAGTTTTTCCTGGGAGTTTTTGTTTTAACTAAAATTTTACATTTTTTTATCTATTAAAATCCGCTTTTTAGCCGAAAATGAATGAGATTCCTCATCATGAGTACAAAGCCTCGAAATTCTACTTAAAAGTTAATGATATAATAAGCTATATAGTCATAATTATGTTCAATAGGTTTGAAAACTGATTCACTTTGGGGAAAATAACAAACCGATTTTTTTCATCTTAATTTTTCACCATTTAGGATGAAGTTCCAATTGTATAAAATAAGATAGGTCTCTGACTGAGACAAACGAGACAAAGCTTATATACCAAACTTGAAACTCATAGGTCAATTATTCTTTTTTCATATCAAACTAAGCAATTTCTCAAAAAACTCGAGAAAAAGGTCTGATCTCATCGTTATGCATACGAGCCATTGTAGTCAGCGTTATATGAAGTGGTTTTAGCGCAACGGTAAGGGAAGCTAGTGCGTCACTTTACCATTAAAAACTCGATTATGTTCAGATATTGTCAAGAAATCTGACGAAAATTCGACTTAAAATTTTTGATCGCTATTATGGCCCAAAAGCATACATATTTGGCTACAAATAAAGATTATTTATTAATTATAATAAAATATATTAAAATACAAAATCACAATTTGTAAGCAAACCACTAAAATTATTTCAAATGATTTTCAAGTTCTAAAAAGTGCTCATATGAAGTATGGTTCTGTTGTCAGTAAGTCTCACATACTTTGAAAAGAATCCATAGAAAACGGATATTTTTTTTGGATTTCTTGTGAGACCCAAACAAAATTTCGAGCTGGCAATAAAACACGAGTTAAAGGCAAAACGTAATCGATGGAATTGGTAAAACATGTATGAACGATTGCAATATTTTGTGGTTGTTCAATGCATTGTTACATGTAACACACCTATTTCAATTGCGCAGTAAATAAGAAAAATCAAACAGAGCAAACTAAATAGAACGTTTTAGAAAATAGATATATGATTTATTGTTTCGACATTTGAGTACCGACTTATTTTGTGTTTCATAAATTTTTTTCCATTTTAACAAATATTCAGCGATATAGTCCGTTTCAAAATGATAGCCTAACCAAAATATCTTTTAAAAAGCAGTCGCTTTTAGATACATTTTTGAAAACATGAACTGGCTGTAAGTTTGTCTAACAATGTGAGTCATCCCAAACCTGCTTTAGTTTTAAAACTACTGAAGGTTTGCAGGATTAGCATTAATTTCTTCGCTGTCACTCAAAATTTTCGTTAAAAAATTTTCCCGAAATGATAGCCTCACGTGTCATTTAAAGCTAATTAATAAATTCTGCGAACTTTTTGTAATAAAATTTTAATTTGTATTATTTGAAGTCGTTTAATTTAATATTTAGTAGAGCCTTCATTGCATTTTATTACATCATAAATACGATTTGGCAAAGAATTATAGTCACTTGAAAAAATCTAATGAAATTGCGGAACACGCTTGTGTAATTACTCCAATAAGCTCTTCTTTTGTGGAAAATTGTTTGCTTTTATTGTAAACCATTTGTGAAAGCCATCCCCACACATTTTCAATATTCAAATCCGGAGAATACGGCGGCCAAAAATCTAAAAATATTGTCAAATTTAGGAATGGCTTCTGCAAGTAATTATTTGAAACTGCTTCCAGTATATGTTCACCTACCAACTTTAAATTAACAGTTCCGTAGTACGAAATTGCACCCCAAATCACGACTCTACCTTCTCTGCTATGGTGACGACTTAAAATACGTTTTTTTTTTTCTGAGATCATGGTCATCCGGGTCATCGAGATTAAAGCGCTTTTCATCCGAAAAAATTACTGTTTTCCATTTATTCTTGTGCCCTTGACTTTGCAGTGTCCAAGCCATATGACTTTTGGTGAATTTAAGCCTATTCAGATTAGAGTTGTAAAATTTAAGAAAAAATCGATTTTCGATTAATCGAAGACCTGCATATTTATAAATCGATGTTGGATGATTAATTGAAGCAATAAATCGATTAAATCGATTTATTTTTCATTTTTTCCAAACCTATTTATAATGCCAATTTTTGTTTTCTGAAGTTTATAAAATAACAGAGTAACAGTATTTTTTAAAAAATTCCTTTGCGAATGGGGTAAAAGTCGAAAAATAACAGTTGCCGTTCAACGCAACTACAAAGGGGAATTGCCAAAGAATCGAAGAGCAAGATTGACTTATGTTTAAGCAGTCCATCAATAATTGAGGTCTTTTACACTGTAGAAGTTGCAGATCGGAGGAGGAAGAAGAACCAGCAAGCCACCTCATGTGTCACTGCCCGAGTCTGGCCAGGAGAAAATCCAGGCTGCTCGACTCCTTCTTCTCCTCCCTCACCGAGCTAACATCTGTTCGAATATTCGAAAAGACATGGCTCGCTTCATAAATGAGTCTAACTGGCTCCACCAAAGGTGTAACTAGGAAGGCATGCCTTCCCTCGTGTTATCACAACGGGCCCATATGCGGCCTAAGTGTGTCCCCTTAAAGGGGGCAGCCACCCTAACCTAACCTTACCTAACGCTAGTCAATTAATAATATTCAATTATAGTTCTGTTCACTTTTGGAGGTGCATTCAGAAGAATTGACCGTCAATTTCTGTATTTTTTTCCATTTACATATCGTTTTGCTCATATCTTAAACATTTTCCAGAGTTTCCAAAAAAATTTAACATCGAAAAAAAAATCGATTTTATTAAAAATCTAAAAAAAACAATCGATTCTTAAACAAATCGATCGAAAGCCAAAAAAATCGATTAAATCGAAACTTTGAATGTTTTTTTTACAACCCTTATTCAGATTGCGCTCAGCATCTAGAGGAGGCTTGCGTGCTTTCGCGTTTCGCGTTTTCGACGCTTTATATGTCCGGCTGCATCTATAACACGTTTTACGGTACTTTTGCTCACATTTACACGAAATACATCCCGAATTTGCGATAGCGGCTTTAAAGATTTGAAGCTGCCCTGATAATTTTTCGTGCAGCTTGCGGCGTAACTTTTTTTGGTCTGCCTCCCGAAGACGTTTTCCGATAATGGATCCTAAACAAAATTTCACGAGATTTCACGGTTCAAAAGCCCTTGATCCTTAAAGGCTTCGGAAACACTTAGAGCACTCTTCCGTCCAATGATTTTTAAAAAATATGTTCAATGACAGTGAAGCACGTGCTTTTATGTTTATATATATATATGGGTATTTCCATAGTAACGGGTGTGACAGATTTAGGCGAATTCTTTAAATTTCTCTAAAACTATCAACCCTTCGATAACAGTGTTGCATATTTTTGAAGCGTCCATTTTTAAAGTATTTCTACCATTTCAAAGAATCCGGTAAAAATTACTTTTAATGCCTTAAAAACCTTCAAAAGGAGGTAACGGGTGTGACGTTAGAAAATGGGGTTTGTATGTTATTTGTGTTCATTAATCGATTCTGTAAAATTTTCCAGGAAACATACAAAAAGAATGTTTAACCAACAGTTCTAAGGAGTATTCTGACTATGAATAGGTATTAACTTATAATGTATCGGTATTCGTATGTGTTTTATACCAATTTACAAAAGTAACGGGTGTGACAGAAAAAAGTAACGGGTGTGACAATATAAATTGAAACAAGAGTTATATGAGGAAGACGAGTTTTTTTAAATATATTTCATTGTAACTATTATAAAAAATATCAACGTAGTATTTTCGTAAAAACAGCTTCATTCGTTTTCCGTTAAATAACTTGCTTTTAAAAGTTTTTGGTTTCTTATCACACGATTTTGGTTTCCTGTTACTGAATAGACTTTTTTTGATAATAAGGTTTTGAGAATAAGGTTTTGTGTGTGGTGATCAGTGTGAGTCGTCAGCATACAGTATTAATTAAGACATTTATAATATATTTCTAATTAATACATAAATAATAAACTTCTATATTAATATACTTATTAATTTAATTTATTATTTATTTTATTATTTATTTTTTTTTATTTATTATTTATTATTTATATTATTATTTATTATTTATTATTTATTATTTATTATTTATTATTTATTATTTATTATTTATTATTTATTATTTATTATTATTATTATTATTATTATTATTTATTATTTATTATTTATTATTTATTATTATATTATTTATTATTTAATATTTATTATTTATAATTTACTATAAATGAACTGTAAGGTAAATTGGCCCAAAAATATAACACAAGAAAATAAATAAGTAACGGGTGTGACACCGTTTTAAGTGTTAAAAATGCCATCTCTGTCACACAAACTCCAACTAGGTTTCGCTTTATTATTAAACGGAATTACCTTCTTACTATCTGCAGGTTAACACTTTGTTAAATTCTTTTGCTAAAAGATAATTTAAATTTTTGTAGTTTATCGGTAACGGGTGTGACAGTCTAAGGTTAACTTTCCAAACGTCTGTAAAAATTTCAACATATAACCTAAAGCATTCTACTTTTTCTGCAATCCAGATAAAATGACATACTTTAAGCTGATATCTATTTGTGCTGCCACATATTCAAAAACAGCTTGTAGCGAAAGCTCAAAAAAGGGATAATTTTTTTGTTTGCGATATGTTTAAATAACACTATTTCAAATTTAATTTGTATACAAACCATATATATTTTTTAATATTACTCTACATGAAAAAAATGATGCATGTATATATGTTTTAATAAGAAGAAGAAAAATGTGTTAAGGTGTGATTTTTTTTGCGGTTGCACAGGGTACGTTTTCGTGGAAATGCCCATACACTTATTGTATATATATATATATATATATATGTATATATATTAATGAGTTACAAAAATTTTGAAATGTTTAGAGCGCTTAATATTTCTAGAAGTTATACAACCAATGTTTTTGAGTTTACAAGTAAAGCATTCTTCTTCAGTAGAAGGTTGGAAATTCGAATTAAATTTGAACGTTGAACGTTCGTCTTAAGCGAACGCAAGCATACTTAGTTCGATATTTTCCCTTAATTTTGTATCCAATTGCTTTATGCTTACGGTGACTTTGGAATTGAAAAAAAAAAGTTGTTCAATCCAGTTAAGTTGTTTCCAAAAAAGACTCTTCCCACGTCTTGAGAAATATCCATTTATTTAATATATACCGGTTCAAGCGTCATAACTGTACGAGGACCATATAAAACAGTGGACGATTATTATCATGGCTAATAAAATGCTTTTCTATCTGGGAATCAAATGTAAGGAACCTTACTGGCGTGAAGGTATGCCTCTGGCTTTAGCTAAAATTCAGGATGTTAATTTCCTTCAAAGAGAACAATTTTATTTAATTTCTATCTACAAATTTGCTCCACACCAAATTTTTTTCAAAAGAGAAGTTCTGGTAAGTACTTCGCTTATCGGACGTTCATAAGATTTTTATTTATCGATTTTTTATTATCTCAGCACGTGTTTATTACGTTCGGGGAAATGGCAATAAAAATGCCACAGCATCCGGTAATAAATTGCGAATGATGGTCAAAAGGTAACAAATGATAATCGTGCCAGTAGGCCCGCCGCAATGATGCTTTATGATAATAAAATTTGTTTTAAGGTGGAGATAAATTTTTACGGTGATATTTTATTATCGCATTTTTAAAGAAATCTATAATTTCATTCATCTTGTTTATGCCTTCAAACCACTTTCCATGCAAAAATAACTTGGGCGATGATTCATGAGCTCAATTACAAAAATAAAAAAAAACTTTGATCCACCTTCGTTTAAACCAAATGTCCTTCGTATGTATCCACTTTTCAATCGCCCCAGCTGTGACAGATATCGAAGAAGCGATTTAATCACTTTCATCCAAGCCAATAATGTCTTCACATTTTTGTTTGCAGAGAGTTCATTGCATTCTGAACGCAATCGCCAGTTACCCTTGCTTGTTGACTGGCAGCAAATGACAACACTACAACAGGAAATGCGTGCCGAAGTAGGCCACATGTTGCAAAGTGATGTTAAGGATATTGCGAATAGTGCTCGCCTTAAGCATAAATGACATGTTGACTGTCAAGATGTGACTTAGCATGGATGAAGTGAGGCAAGGTTCCGCATCGCAGAAGTTTATTTGACGCAAACATGTCGCATGCCTACAAACGAAAACTAGTTGAATAGTCCTTATTGCATTGATGGATCAGATGTCGTTAATGGAAAAGAACTTGATCTCGTTCTGCTAGGAAGTGGCTACAGCATAGCCATTTTGCTTTTTAGATTTGTTGTTGAGAATTGTTAAAAATAACTGTTAAAAGAGCTTTAATATTTCATCGGCGTAATATTGTACATTCCCTTGGCGAAGAGTGAATTGCAATAACTTGTTGTGAAACAGTCCTTTGATTCTGGCAAATAACAAAAAGGGAGAAAAAGTCTGAAAGAGTTACCTACGTTAGGGGCAACATGGCTTTCCATATATTGTGAGTCTCTCCCAAAATAACATGTGGTCACCTAAAACTGAAAACAAAAGTCAGTGACCTTCATTTATGAATTTCTCCGTCAAGGTGATTCAATGCTACTGAAAAGCAACGGCCAACCAAACCCGATGACAAAGATAGTTCAGCAACTACAACAACAACCCCAAAACGAGCATAAGCATATTCGCAACCCGATCGCTGGAAATAACAAGAACATTAAGCACAAACACGTGGTATGCTTTTGCAGGGCGACAGCTAGCAACAACAACACACGGCAAAAGACGACATAGGAAGTTACACAACAGCGAGCGTTCAGCCAGTAATTTCGGCAAACAACAACAATATGGCATAACAGCGACTTAGGAGCACTTTCAGATGTATGCAGGAATATAACTTATGCAAGAAGTTCTGGAATAATCGTGGCGATTTCCAATATTGCAGTATCAGCAATATTGGTCTATATAAACGACGATCCAATCAGTGAAAGAGGACTTCTGCGAGCGTACTCACCACAGGGCCACGACGTCGGAAGCATGTCTGAGCGCTTGGTACTCTATATCTCAACATTGGAATAAAGGACAGTTATACGCTCGACACCGTGTGACCGCTTTGCTCGTACATTCCAACACATCGTACGTTATCCGTGTGAAATTAACAGCAAATGTCAAAAAAAAAAGATTCCCAACTTATGCAAACAAAAGGGTCTATAAAACACTTCCTTTGTGTGCACAAAACGACCGTGATAATCCAATGAAATAATTCGTATTATGAATCCGATTAGGCATTTATGAACTTTCAAATTGAAATTGTGCGTTAAGCCCACAATACCCTGCCGTGCCAAACAGGGCCATATATCAATAAATCGACTGTGGCCGCCAATAGTTTTAATTTAAAGCTTTTCCATGTTGTCATAAATAAAATATTAAATTGTTTTCATTAATTTGCTATCAACGTTCAAATATATAGGTGTAGTAAAAAGAAATCCATTATTTTTGCATTAAATTGAGGGCTTTATTTAAGATAGTTAGAATGACCCGATTTAGGTCAAATATGCGCCGTTTTGTTCGATAACTTGTTGCCATTTTAAAGTAATTTCATTATGCCTCTCTCATAGAAGCCCTCGTTCCTATAGCAAAAAGTTGAGACAGTCGAATTTTAGAAGCCTCTTGAAGCGAATGTTTCACCAGCAAAATTGTTTCGCCATGGACAGGAACAGATGGTAATCACTTGGTGCCAGTCCGGACTATAAGGTGGAAGCAGAAGAACCTCCCAACCAAACTCCCGGAGCTTCTGGCGAGTCACTATCGATGTGTGGTGGCCTGGCGTTGTCCTGATGGAACACAATTCCTCTCCTATTGGCCAAAGCTGGCCGCTTATGGCGATTGCTTCCTTCAGACGGTCCAGTTGTTGACAGTAAGAGTTCCGAGTTAAGAGTTTTGCCGTATAGGAGCACTCAAGTAAGATAATTCCCTGCCAATCCCACCAAACACACAGCAAAACCTTCCTGGCCGTCAATCCTGGCTTGGCCACCGTTTCCGCCGGTTCACCGTGTTTCGACCACGACCGTTTTCGCTTGACGTTGTCGTAAGTGACCCACTTTTCATCACCAGTCACCAACCGCTTCAGAAATGGGTCGATTTTGTTGCGGTTCAGCAGCGATTCGCAGATGGAAATTCGGTCTATGAGGTTTTTTTGCGTTAACTCGTGTGGCACCCATACATCGAGCTTCTTTGTGTATCCAGCCTTATTCCAATGGTTCCAAACGGTTTTTTGTGCAATCTTTAGCTCTTTTGCAATCGAAACAGTGCTAACATGACGGTCGGACTCGATAATTTCCATGATTTTATCGACATTTTCGACAATTGGCCTTCCAGTGCGTGGCGCATCCTTGACATCGAAGTTACCGGAACGGAATCGACGAAACCAAAATTGCGCATGATTGGCTGTTACAGTATCAGTCCATAAACGCTATTCACATTTTCAGCCGCCTGGCTTGCGTTTTCTCCCTTATCGAAGAAAAACTGTAAAATGTAGCGAATTTTCTCTTTGCTGATGTCCATCTTTGACAAGCTCTCAAACAAAACTGAATCAATCAATCAAAAAAGTGTCAAAAAAGCTTTTTTAGTAGGAACTGTCATCTTTCTAATGCCCCCTAGCGGAACACGATCGGACTTATACAACGCGAGATGCAGATAAATAACGCCATCTATTGGAAAAATAATGGATTTCTTTTTACTACACCTAATATATCGTGCAGATGACAATAGAAACTATTATTATTTCTATTTAACAGGTTGGCTGATAAGTCGCCGGTCTGACACATAGATGGCGTGGCTAGTATTAAATGCATATTATTTTTATAAAGTGGCAACCTTCAAATGATTCGTGTCAAAATTTGACGTCTGTAAGTCAATTAGTTTGTGAGATAGAGCGTCTTATGTGAAGCAACTTTTGTTATTGTGAAAAAAATGGAAAAAAAGGAACTTCGTGTTTTGATAAAATACTGTTTTCTGAAGGGAAAAAATACAGTGGAAGCAAAAACTTGGCTTGATAATGAGTTTCCGGACTCTGCCCCAGGAAAATCAACAATAATTGATTGGTATGCAAAATTCAAGCGTGGTGAAATGAGCACGGAGGACGGTGAACGCAGTGGACGCCCGAAAGAGGTGGTTACCGACGAAAACATCAAAAAAATTCACAAAATGATTTTGAATGACCGTAAAATGAAGTTGATCGAGATAGCAGAGGCCTTAAAGATATCAAAGGAACGTTTTGGTCATATCATTCATCAATATTTGGATATGAAAAAGCTCTGTGCAAAATGGGTGCCGCGCGAGCTCACATTTGACCAAAAACAACAACGTGTTGATGATTCTGAGCGGTGTTTGCAGCTGTTAACTCGCAAAACACCCGAGTTTTTGTGTCGATATGTGACAATGGATGAAACATGGCTCTATCACTACACTCCTGAGTCCAATCGACAGTCGGCTGAGTGGACAGCGATCGGTGAACCGTCTCCGAAGCATGGAATAATTTTTATCGATTATCTTGAGAAGGGAAAAACCATCAACAGTGACTATTATATGTCGTTATTGGAGCGTTTGAAGGTCGAAATCGCAACAAAACGGCCCCATATGAAGAAGAAAAAAGCGTTGTTCCACCAAGACAACGCACCGTGCCACAAGTCTTTGAGAACGATGGCAAAAATTCATGAATTAGGCTTCTAATTGCTTCCCCACCCACCGTATTCTCCAGATCTGGCCCCCAGCGACTTTTTCTTGGTTCTCAGACCTCAAAAGGATGCTCGCAGGGAAAAAATTTGGCTGCAATGAAGAGGTGATCGCCGAAACTGAGGCCTATTTTGAGGCAAAACCGAAGGAGTACTACCAAAATGGTATCAAAAAATTGGAAGGTCGTTATAATCGTTGTATCGCTCTTGAAGGGAACTATGTTGAATAATAAAAACGAATTTTGACAAAAAAAATGTGTTTTTCTTTGTTAGACCGGGGACTTATCAGCCAACCTGTTATATGAATTAAAATAAAAATTTCTGTTTTAAATGGACAGCAACCCTGATGAGGAGTAGGGCTTAGACCAAACCTCGCCGACAAAGCCATTCAACCAATAAGAAGATAAATACCGCCCTATAAGAACAAAATCTTATACAGGGGAGTTTCGATTTTTTGAACCGTTTTTATGCAGTCAGTTTCCTTTACCGAAAAGTTTCAACTGTTGAAATAAAGAATTAATCAATTGTTTCCCGAGTCTTCAACATAAGTCCTTTTAAGATCACCACAACATATTTATTCATTACTGTCAAGTCCTCTTTATCGATTAAAATACCTGGTTTTTTTGTTTTGTTTAAAAAAAACATGGATGTTATAAAGATCTCGTTGTGACCCAGCAAATTCATGTTCAGCGTTGCGTTGCAGACATCGAATATGTTGCAGTTGCATCTGATTCCATTTCGCTTTCAAAGATCACTGCATTTATGGGAAGCTGAGACAAGAGTATATGAAATCTATTAGTTTCCATTACCGAGGTGTTTCCTTGACTAGAGGGTGAAACGATCGAAACTCTCCTGTATTATATTATACATTTATATATTATAATTATATACAATTATATACATTTATATATTATAATTATATACATTTATATATAATTATATACATCTATATATAATTATAAATATTTATATATAATTAAATACATTTATATACATTTATATATAATTTTATTTGTTTATATACATTTATATAAATTATATACATTTATATAAAATTATGTACATTTATATACATTTATATCTAATTATATACATTTATATATAATTGTACACATTTATATATAATTTTATAGATTTATATATAATTATAAACATTTATATATAATTATAAATAATTATGTTATAATTAAATGTATTTAATCTGTCAAGGATGTATGCCGTTTGTAACCACTGCAAGCTATAAAATAGCTTTTTAGTAAAAATGATTCCATTGTAAATTAATAAAAGGTCTAGAAAAATCATAAAATCCAAGCAACCTTTTATGAATAGTATGGGAAGTCTCTGGGGAGGCCTTTTTCCCCTTTTTCATAAAAAAGAACGAGTAAGAAAGGAATCACAAAACCAACAATGTCATAAAATCATAACTTCCTTAAGAACTTTGAAACTAAAGTTCCAAACTTGTTCACAGACTTTGTTCCTAATTATACTTCAAGTTCGATTTTGTCTTCTTTGAGGGTCTCGTTTTTAATATATGTACATATATATCTTTTTTATTAACGTAAAGATTTGAGAAAAAAAGAGGAAAGTATCCATCCACTTAGCTAAATTGTTTCATTTACATAAAAATATAACAGGAGAATAACATTTGAAGGCCAAATGGCTGAATGCATATGAAAAACGACGACGACGACTACAATGAAGACAGGAACGAGCAACCACAAACGAATGACTTAATTTTGCGGTGCTTCGACTTTATGGGTTGCATTATTAAATAAAAACACCGAAAATAACCGTAATTTAGCGATGATGGCGAAAATGAGGACGATAAAACTTAACGATTCCGGTCGTTTGTAAATCAACAGTTTATTTCCATGGTGAACAGCCCACGAGTCATGACGGAGCATGAAATTTGAAACCAGAGAAATTTGAAAAAATACTCCAGAAAACAAAAAATATATAAACGAATGCAAAATTCAAGTTGTCCATAAAAAAAATAAAAAAATATTTAAGCGGTCAATTTTCTGACCGCTTTAAAAAGAATTTTCGTGACAAAACGAACTGACGAGTATTTTGTCTCGAAACTACAAAGCGGCAGTGAGAAGCCGCCGACATGCGAGAATGCCTACCCACACAATTCTCTGATGACAGGCGGCAATTTGGCTGCGTTTTGACCGACCCTGCCGCCTTTTACCTGGGTTTTCTTACGGGTGAAAATTCTTACACTTTGCCGTGCCATTTTCGATTTTCCTCGACATTATTTTCATTATAACTCGATGGTAATGATTTGGTGGCGATGTTGGCGGAAGCAAGACATAAATACACCGTAATCGTGTACAAATGTCGATAAATATTGGCACAACAAATGGAGAACGTAATTTAGATAGGTGCAAATTATATCGAGAGTTGTATACCTGCGTTTACGTTTTTTCCCCCGTTGACAGTTTCCGTCGTTAAATTGCAAAAATTGTGGCGACAAATCGCTCTTTTGGGACAACCAACAAATTCTTAAGGCACTAAAAAAAAAATCTAAGCTTTTTCCATGTACGCGCTTTTAAAGGACAAAACCATGGCATCGCTTAGGAAAAATCTTTTGAGTTGTTCTCAAATACTGTTAAAAATTCCACGAAAAATTCAAGTTATTTCAAAGACGAACAAAAATTGAGGCAATCATCCATCTTTCTTAGAAGTTAGAAGTACAGAATGGGAAAAGAAAGCTTTAACTTAGAGCAGACTCTTCAGCACATTCTGAGACACTAAAAATCTTTTTAGATGTAGCAGTTCGGAATGTGTGCTTCTTGGATCTGATACATAGTACTAATGTAAGGATTGAGGCTGTTAAAAAATTCAAATAAAAAACAAATATTTGCCTTTGATTTTTAAAAATCTATGAAGAGTCTAAAAATCTGTGAACACTCTTACTCCACATAGCTTGAACTGTAATATTTTTATTTCGAAATCCATTTGGAAGATTGGATTCTATGTGGTTTGCCTTTACTTTAAAATGTTTCGTAATTGTTTGCTATTTTTAAACGATTTAATAATGTCAACAATGAACAGCCTTTTAGTACAATAAACCTGAATTCCTATTACTGTTTAATTGATTCCATATCTGTTTTGTATTAACAATATTAACAACCAGGTGCTTTAATGACAGAACACTTCACCAATAAGAATTGAGAAGAATAGCTTTGGACATGACACGAAGTTCAACCTTTATCATCCAATAAGATTTAAGTATACAAAATATACTTTAAAAATCCCTAAATGGAAGATATCTTTTCTTTAGAGACGATTAAAGCTAATGTGAATTTAATACACAATATAAAGGAAAACCAGAGAGACAGGGACCTAAAGTTGAATTCCCGCAATATTGAATAGAACTCAGTTTTAAATTTCAATCAAGCTGTGCAACCACTTCGAAAATTGTAAAATATTTGTTTTAGCAAAATCGACCTTTTTCTTAGCTTTGCGCACCCGCCAGAAGTTCCCTTTTTATAAGTTTTCGCAATTGTTATGTCAATAGTTATTAGCATTTTTTCAAAACAAATTTGCAACGTGAGCAGCAGCTCTCCCGTATTTCGGATGAATCAATAACGACCCTTTTTCACTCTCGCTCTCTTTTGCTGGTTTAAAGTTAACCCTTTATGCATGGCATTTAAGGGAGGACTGGGAGGCAGAGACCACTTCAAACAAGATACGATACCACAACTGATACGATGTTATTATTGAAGACGGCCCCTTCCGAAAGGGCTCCGAAAGGAAATTTTTTGTGTTCATTCACACAGGTATTTCCTTTTTTATTTATTTTCTCCCTTGTTTTTTGTTTTGTTTGGTTGATATAAAAAACCGAACCGGAGGAATTAAGGAGGCATGAAAAATGTTGAATCGAATTTTTTTTTGCAACGGAATTTTTGGTAATGTAAGCAATTCGAACGCTTTCTGATTGTTTAATTGAAATTCATTCAATCGGAAAAGGCTCTCTATCTGAGTAAATTAAATAAGATTTCAATATCTGAAGTTTAGGAGAATTCAGAATTTCAAGGATCGGTATGCATACATTGTTGTTTAGTATTGAGTTTAAATTATCTTGAAGTTATTAAGTGCACTTCTTGTTGCTTCAATATTGAAAATTCGAGTTTGAAAACATCTTACATACGCCATCGTTCTGCCTGTGAACGGACGGGGCACGACAAAAACTTTGTATGAACTTTCATAGCTATTTGAAACAAATACTGAAACTCTCAACCGTGAAGTCAATCTTCGACTTTCACTGCCCTAGTGATATTTGCACACAAACTCCAATTAAGAATAAAGTCGATTCATGCTCATGCAAATTTTGTTGGTCATATCTGTGCTGTGTAAGCATTCCCTGCTCGAATACAGTAATTCAATGAAAGATTTATGTGTGTGCCTGCTCTAGTTTTATATTTTCCATTTATATTGCACGTAGAGAAAAATAATTAAAGCGAAAACAAGTAAGGGTGCTATGTATGGTCAGGTGAGCCTCAAAATTCTTTACCCGACATTATATTATAATTCATATGATTTAAATTTTTTTTTTTTTTTTAAATTTGTCTCGCTTTATGAATTTGTAGATAAAGGAGATTCCACAGCTTTCGGATTCTAGCACATGTCTGATTATTCAAAAATCTCATTTTTACTACAACGTGCCCCTACAATTATTATATAGAATATATAATTTATTATTGCAAACATACTCAAATACTTCGATAGAAGAATTAAACGCACACAAAGGGAGACGTGGAAAAGTTGAACACATACCAATGGGCATATCTAAACGGAATCTCCTGACGGTACTGATCCTTTTTGTACACATATTGTAAGGCCTACTCTTTGCGCTTTTGGTCGTTAAATACGGATGAACAAATGTTTTCTACCTTCGATAGTGTGTTAGATATCAAAAATAAAAGGACCACTATAGCCTGTCATAAAATGCTGATGCCTAAAAAAAAAATTACTGTTTATTCTGTACTTGTAGCTTTGAATTTTTTATTCCAAATTTTTGTTTATTAAAAATTGGGTTTTTAAAATTTATTTCTTTATACTTACTTTCGATTTATTTAGTTCATACCAAAATAATTGATACAAATAAGGCCTTTTCTCTAACAAAGCAAATTGTGAAAAAGCCGGCTTAAATATAATTACATAAAACTACTTCCTAAACCCACCGACGATATCCTCAGGACTATTAAAACAGTGTGCCTCCCACACACTCGCGCTCACAATGCCGGTAATGGCCGATCGTTTGTGATTGTTGGGAATTTTCATGCTCGATCTTATTTTGTAGTAATTTCTATCGAATTATAATGCGTTTTGCTTTGAAGTTTTGTTTCAAGTAAAGTATAGAGATTACAATATAACTCATTAAAAAGACAATGAGGTAATTCACAAGGTCTTCTAAAATACCTTTTAAAATTTTACCCCGTTAAAATGAGTATTTTTCCTCTGAATTTCTAAAAAAATATATAAACCAAAGAATAATGGCCTTTTTCGAATAGTTTATCAATATATGAGTGTCTCGAATTATGTAGGCCTTATTTGTATCAAGTAAACTATTTTCTCTTCATAAAATGTGGGAAAAATCTTAACAAGTTTTTTCTACATATGTACTTGTATTTTAAGAGTGAGCCTCCATTTCAACTCGGCGAATATAAGCAGATTATAAAAAGATTAAACAATTTAAAAAATTCTCAATTGAAAGATTAAAATTTTCTGAGGAGTTTCCACCTTCGATTAAAAGTCAATCTATCAATTATCAACGCGTACTAAGCATGCCACAAACACTGTAAGTCCTCAAAACCTGAGACAAAGAATTTTTGGAGTGAAAAATTAGGCATTTATCGGCCGCATCTGCTTTTGCTCTCTATTTCGCTATACTTTCGAATGATTAGAATCTGTTTGCCACTTTAAAATTCCGACCTTCTTGCCTTGATTTATTTGCATATTTTCCTTCGATAAATAATGAATGTATTAGCACTTCGGCGATTGTCGTTGCTTTGCGTGATATATCTTTATTCCGTAAGAAGCTCTGAAGATTTAATTAATTCGCTTACACAAGAGTCTATTCTGGCTATCTAACGAGAATAATATATCTCGGGTATTTTGTTTTTTTTTTGTGTTCTTTTTGAATAGAACTGCTACGGATGAACGCCAGAAGAATGATTTCATCGTGTCGCGATGATTTCAGCCAGCGTTCCTAAATATTTTCCCACAAAATTTATTGCCCATCGTGAAAAATGTTGCGACTTGAGTGCGAAAAAAAATCCACAAAGTACACAAAAACAAACAACAAAAAAAAAAAAAAAAACGAAGGCAAGTCATCGGGCACCAACGCAAGAGACTACGGAGAGCTTACTTGTTCACAGGACGAGAAAAGCTGAAACGATGCGGCAATGCGCTGTAAGAGATGCGTGAAAAGGTAAATTTTGAGCTTGTAGCGAAACGTTGCGATGTTTTTTCGCGCGTTTATTAGCCGCAAACAACAAACAAGCAGTGTCCTCGGCGAATGTCGCAGTTTGTATGATATTGGATTTTAAACTTGATGGGGCGCAGAATATTCAGTACCTGTGGGCAATTTTTTGAAACACTCCGTCATGGTGTCTCACTTTGACTTTGAAGGGGTTGTCTCATTCGTGGCCATGATATCCAGTTTAAACGGACCAATTTTAATTAAATAATATAGATTCAACGCAGAATTGTCACCATTTTCGGGAGACCCACAATCATAATTTAAACCAATATTTTATTTTTTTTACAACGAACTACAAAAAAAATATACCAAAAATCGATGGTTCATTTTTAAATCCCTTCAATTTAAAAAAAAAAACGCAAAATTTGTCTCGAGCTTCATCCGAAAATGACATCTATACTGATTATAATTCAGTTTTTCCTTTTCATTTCGGACAATTTTTGAGTGTCCATTTTGACGGCCGAGAATTTTTTAAAAATAGGATCTCTTTACTAATACTCATTAATTCTGAACACAATACAAAAAGTTGAAAAAATATTTTCGTTTTCAGTCAGGAATTTTTTTAAAGATGGTCCAGAAGCAACCTCACGAGGGAGACAAACCCCTAATACCCTATGAAGTACAACATAAAACTTAATACATTTATTCCCAGACCACTTCTTTTCCGGCAAACTAACTTATGAACTGTAGAAAATGAACACAATTGCTAAAAGGTATTTCAATCTCTCATTTTTGGACTATGCATTATCTGCTAGTATAAAAGCCTAATGCTTGGGGAACTAAGAGTGTGACTAAAAAAACGGTCCTCAGAAAATTCTTTCAACGTTTAAGCTAACGCTCAATTCTGACTGCTTAAATTTTCTTTATATCACAGCATAAAATAGGAAAGTCCTGCTTTAAAATGAAGTCCTAAAAAAATTAGCGAAAATTCATTTCAACTCAATATATAGTATTAATATGCCACAGGCATTTGTTGACTAAAAGCAAACACATGGTTTTGCTTAAAATGTTTGATTCAATTCGTATGAATATCGTTTCATTGGTTTGTGTCAGAAATTCAATTGGACGTTCATCCTTTGTAATTAAACACATTAATTTCTACATACATTTTTAACCATTTTCAATTATATTTTTTTAATTGATTTCATTTCAATGACAGACACTCTACCAATATGTTCATATATCTAAGCGATACGTTGCTTTTAATTGCTCACTTTAAGGTTGAACGTGTTTGTATTGCTGTTTGAGGGCTCAAATTAAAATTACAAATGAAGGCAATTTATTTATAGTTGAAACACATGGTTTTCTCACACACCAAAACATATAATAGTTAGCTTAAATTTTAAATTGTACAAAAATGAAATTGAAATCGATTTTGGCAATTAAAACGGAAAATTTACAATCTTCACACATTTTCGAGGAGGAGTGAATTTTAATTGTTTCCATAAATCACTTGGGCAATAAAAAACTGTCTGTAGAATACTCAATCCTGGCATATCGACCACACGTTCCTAACCAAATTGCTGATTTAAGAGGCACTGGGTACTTGGTTGGCTCGCCAACAAGCCAGCAAGACATACCACACATACCGAACTCCATTCGAAAAGGTACTTCCCAAAAAAAAGGGTTTTTCAATACCAGTAGGGAAGACTGAGTTATATGTCGTTGTGGAAGCGATTAAAAAATATTTCGGTAAGCTCAAAAAGTTGCAATGAATTTTTAGATTTGAATTTTTCACTTTCCTCTAACCCACCCACTTCCACGCTTTCTATCTTGCATCAAATATGCTTCAATACTCGCTGTGAGTTATCTAATAACTATCGGGGCTTTGTGTTAAAAAATCAGCAAGCTTAGAAAGAATTTATTCGAAGTACGAAAATGATTAAGGATTTATCTTTTGTGTGGGAAAAAATTAGAAATAAAATTCAAAATTCTTCGTGCAAAAGTGCACTTAATTCCCAATTGGCACCAAATAATCAATCCTGTTTTTTTCTTCTTTTTTCACTTTCAAATTGCTAAGCTTTTGGGACTGCAGGTTCTTAGCACTTAAAATTGCACTTCGCACGCAATTCTGCAGTTA
>CM035808.1:27596844-27616844 GCA_020466095.1 Chlorops oryzae
GTAAACTTGTGTTATTGTTATGAAACCACAAATTGAGCTTTCAATAACGTTCAGCCAATGCGTTTAGAAAGTTTCAATACTAAAGCAACAATGATCAAAAGTTCAGTGTTCCCAATTTCACATTTTTTGAAAATTATTTTTCGAGAATGCTTTGAATCCAAGCATTCAAAAGTTTTGAAAAAGCTGAAAAAATGCTTTGCCGAAAACAGTTCCCAAATTTATGCACGCTAGAAAACTTTTACATTTATGCAAATTTGCTAATTGGAATTAGAGCATCCTATTCGAGCAAGTAAGCTGAAGAGGTTGCAGTAGACGATATACTTAGAAGCATTAGCATGGCAATATCGTTTCGACCAAAAGGTAAAGTCGAAATCGTACTCTACCATAATGACCATTATCAGCTTATACTCTCTTCCTACATATAGCTAATAACAATTTCCCAAAAATGAAGACAAAATCATATATTCGTTCATCATTCAAATATTTGTGTCTTTGATCTGTGAGGACGTATGCTAGGAAAACAAAAATACTTCCGTATCAACTTACCTTTTCTTTTTGTAATAATTCACACAAAATGAAGCGAAATGCAACCAAAAATGATTAAAATTTTTGAAGCGACCGTATAAAGTAACTCTGTCTGAAATCAGAGCTAACGTTTGAATGAAGGCGCTTAAGGTAGAAGAGTAGAAAATTTTAAGTATACAACGAAGAAATAAATGTGATGAAAGGTGTTCATGGGAGTTTATGGAAAATAAGGCAAAATACAAACTTTGCGTATGTAGTGTCAGAAATTATGCAAAATTTAAGACAAGGTGTTAGTTACAGCAGACACATCATGGTGCTATGACATGCTTGCCGCCATTTATTTGGTACAACCCATTTTTTCGGAACATGTATCGGTCATGCTGACATCAGGGATACCCTTCGAAGCGGTCTTAATTCACATTTAATAGTTGAACCCATAAATCATTGTCACGATAAACGTAATTTCTATCCCCCTTATTCATAATGAAATTTTAAATTTAAAACATTGTTTGAATTATTTTTTTTTATGGAAATTTGGCATTTGTTAAATTCAATTTTTGTATGGAAATTTGACGTTTAAACAATGTTTTAAATTTAAAATTTGATAAGGCATAAAGTATCATAAGATTTCGAGCAAGGCTTCCTCTGAAAGTTTAATCTTAATGGTCTCTCTATTTGAAGAAACCATTTAGGATTTGCTAACACCAACTAGTGTAATCAACAACACTATCGATCGAAAACCTAAAATAATCAGACGCCATTTTGCTGCAGGACGCGTGCAATATTTCGCGCATGTATGCTTTGACCTGTTAAGTTCCTTACAAAGCAAGACATAAGCGGTTGGTGCAGTGGCGAATAAGAGTGTCATGCGGCCCAGGGCTCGTGTCAGAATATGCCCCAGAAAAATCTCAAACTTGAAAGCGTTTTATACACTAGAGAGAAGGTATATGATATTTTGGCATTGTATTTAGAAGTTTGAGGACTTTCGCCAAGTGGGGCCGGTGGCTTTAGTCCCAGTTAGCCGGCACCTTAAATGAATGAAGTGAAGTGGGCGAGGTTGTTGTTCATCCAGGCAATCAGACCTTTTGGTCCATTTTGCCACACCCGGATTTGAATGAATGAATGCAGTGAGCCGACACCTTAATTCACCACTGGGATGGTACATTGTAATGCATATTTACCTGTTCGTAATCGTGTTTATGCGCCGCTTTGAGTTTATACTAATAAAATCTTTGGGTTAGCTGTGTATGTATATGGAGAAAGCCAAAAACGAAATCTCCTGACAGATATTAAAGTGACATTTCTTGGTCTCCTAATCTAAGATTTTAACACAAATTCATCAGATAAAGCACACATTTTTCAAAACTTTCTTCAGTCACCTTAATTTTAGTTGAACCGACTTCTTAAGTGGACTAATTGAATTGCGATTTGTTTGTTTCACCTTTTTTAAGTCACCCGAAATGAAGTTTTGCTCTGCTTAAATTCTTCTTGCTGTTACTTTTTCTTTCCTTTCAATTTTCTTTTCGGCCTGAGCAGTGATTCTTAATGGAAAAAGTGTCTATAGTGCTCTAAAGCAAACCTACTCCAGTTATTTGCATGAGGTGCTTTCATATCTACTGCATTAAGCAAACGACGTCTTCAACCTTCAATACAGTAAAGAGAATTTCTTTACGAAAATATGCATTTTTATACTCGTTTACTTGCTCTCAATAAAAGTGCAGAATGAAAAACTTTTTTTATGTAAAAGAAAAGACTTCATCAATTCTTTGAAAGAGGATAATTCGTTGGTACTTATTCCTTCAACAACTATATTGGATTTCAAATTCGTCCCAGGCTTTTCATAATTCACAAGAACGACAAAATATGTGGTCAGGGGCGGATTAAGACGATTTACAGCCTTAGGCAGTTGAGCTTTCGCCGCCTCAGACAGCAGCCTAATTTTCGCCTGTTCTGTTATTGATGCATTGACGATCTGAATTTGTTCCCCCCTGAGAATTTTCCGCTCTAGGCAGCTCTCCTTTTTGCCTATTCGGTAAAGCCGCCACTGTATCTGATTCCAACGTTCAAATATCAGCTAATATGAATGTAATTTTATTTAAACGAAATACCAGTTGGCTTTCGTCATAGGAAAATAATTTCATTCCATTAGAAATCTTTAAAGCTTTCGAAGAGATATCGGGCTTCTCCCAGTTGTCATCCTTTGCTTCAAATAAAAGAACGAATCGATTGGAAAAATTTTGTAGAATTTTAAAGATATTCATGATCCTTAAATTTCTTGCATGCAGGAGTACTCGTATCCATTAGAATCGAACATACAAAAGCCCCAGCTTTCTTTAAATGCTTATTTGTCATGCTTAAATTGTCAGGCTTTTGCGTTTATGTAAAGAACCATTTGATATTGATGGGGAAACTAAAGCAATTTCGAAGCATTGAATCGGAAAAGCACAATAAAGGCGCTCAGATGTAGTCAGATGAAAGCTATGAACGCCATCGTTTAGACACTTTTCATATTCCCTTCATATATTGTAAGGCGTTGGAAGTGTTTTTATCCACAGAAAAAGTTAAATAAAATAAAAAATTCCTCCCCAATCAATCAGAGTTGAACAATAAAGCGAAGTCTTTTTTGTGTTCTCACCATTCGTTTAATAATAGTGAATAATAAAATAAAATAAAAAAGAAACCTCGCGACTGAAAAAGCTCTCAGCAGGTTTCTGAAAAGAAGCAGCTCTACTTTTAAGGATGATTATTATTCACCATGCAGAATCCTAAGAGCTCAAATGAAAGCAACATTTTGGGCTGCAAGTCGCTTAAGTCGCTTATTTGCATAATTGCGTTTAAAATGAGCAAACTTTTCAGATTCATATTGAAAACCTTTATTGTCCACACAAATATTTCGAATAGAAAATACTCTACAAGTGACAGTGTTCACAGGAACGACCCCACGAGTAGAGCCCAATTTTTAGCAGAAACCCAACACACCCTTTTTGGAAGTGACACGATTCCGTTTCATTAAAACTATTTTGTAAATAGTTCCCTCATTTCGGTTAGGGGCAAGAAAGATAGTTCATCCCTAAAGCATTAAACGTGGTAATGACCTCTAGTTTTGCTCATCGCCACAAAATTAGTTATAATTTTCTACACTGAACGATAAACAATAGTAATTGTCTGCATGTGTTGCAAATATTCTTCGGACAGCAAACTTCAACATTTTCGAAAGTATAAGAAAAATTATAAAAACTGATATGTTTGATGTTTTTTTTTTTGACATTGTTGGTATTTAAAAAGAAAGAAAATGGTTTATCTTCTCTATTTTGTTTACAATCTTGAATCAACAAATGTTCAATGCCTTCAAAAAAGCATAGATTTGTTAATAGTGAAAGGAAAATGTTGGTGGTTACTGCTCAACGAACACCGTCGAAGGTCATTTAAATCAATACATCTCAGGATGTGACAATTACCACACGGAAACAATGCCACACGGAAGCAATTTGAAAGTACATGATGATGTTGAAGGTGTTCTGTAAAGTATTATGCTCGGCTTAAGCTTTTTAATTCTCCCATATCCCATATTTAAATCCTTTTCAACACGTTTGGGAACTTTAAAATCTCTAAAAGAGCCTTGGTCGGAAATTTCAGCATCCGTAAATGATAAGCTGTTCTATTTATACCAAATCACCTTCAGACAATTCAACGAAATCGAAGCCAAACGCTTTTTTCTTTTAAATGACATCGGAAAGGTCAGAATCGATTAAAAGGGGACTTAGCAGTTTTACAATTGAAGCCGACGATATGATCTTTTAAATAAGCTGCATACTATGATTTTTGTTGAAATGCTTCATTTAGTTTAAAATTGGTTTTTACGGGGTGTATTTTAAACTTTAGTCTTCGACTGTAGCAATATTCATATTAAAAGAGAACTCATTAAAAACTGTCCTTCCGATTACACAAAAATATATGATAAGTTGTAAAGTAATAGTTTTTGAGGAACCTAAACGTGGACGATTCAAAATAATAACTAATGCAGGAAACATATTATTTATTTCAAATTATACGCCCCGAAAAACGTTTTACAAAATCTTGGTAAAAAGTTTCTTTATTCCAGAAAGTTTATAAAACCATAACTGTTTTAATGATAATAAAAATGAATTTCGTTTTAAACCAAATAAATACAATTTGATAGTTAGTCGAAGGACTATCACAACACAATAGTGTAAGCCGATGCGTTTTAAAATCTCGGAACTGAAGCCGATTTCAAGCAACAAGCAAAAAGCAGAATGTGCATGACTCCATTAAGAGAATCGCACAACCAGCATTAAGTGTCAAACCTCGGTACCAAATGTGCAGAAATATTTCCTTGAAAACTGTTATTGCGACCGACTGTGGTTGCTGTTCTTCTGTGCCGCTTCGTTGTTCCGTAGAGATCTCATGTTTTTCGGTAAGTAAGGATATAAAAATTTCCGGAGATAACAAACACCATAAAACGGTCTCAAAAGGCCGTCATAGTTTTTTGAATGAGGCAAGTACAAAGCATACAATTTGTAATTATGCTTATTTACTGGTTCAACTGCACGCTTACTGTCATTGAATTCGGTTTCATAATGAGTCCGAAAGCTTCCTTATCTTGCTACAGACTGTGCTCAAACTTTGTTTCATCTTGAGTGAGTGCACATACTTCGGTTGCGCTTGACTTCTGATATCTCAAATTTATAAATTTCAATGGTTTTAGGGGCTATTCCAACTATAGCTGCATTTTTCCATAATGCTGAAAAATGCGATTTGAAATATCATGTTACTGTTGTTGTATTTTGTACAGAATTTTTCAGGATTTTGAGAGAATACGATAGAAAACGTTAAAGGAATGTTTTCATGTTAATTCCTATGAAAAACCCTCAACATTTTGATTTGTACTCTGAAAATTATTAAAAATATTTTCTTTTAAATGCTTTTCTTCAAATTCAATGCAAAAGGTAAGTCAATGCATAAAAAAGTGAAGCTTCCTTGAAATTCTAAAATGTATTTTGGATGTTAAGTTCTAGATAAACTCCTATATCGAAACGCTTCACAAAACAAAAACAGCTTCAAACAGAGACCAAGCTTATCTGACATTAAAATAGAACGAAATGCAGTACAAGGTAAGAAAAGGCTTTGGCTTTGATTTGTTTTTGGTCGAATTTTTTTCTAACGTCTTAGTCATGATATCTTTTCTCTGAATTGAAAAAATTTTGCGAATGCAAATGTCCAGAAATATGGGAATATTCGCAAATACGAATATTCGTAACATCACTAGAAGCATATAACGATGAAAACTCGAAAGGGGATAAAACGACACGAATGAGATTGAATGGTGAATATTCTTTTGCTGATAGTTTCTACTAGAATTTTTCTTTTTCAATACAAACTAAATTCTTTTTAATCTGCTACATTTATGTGTAAAATGTGTTGGCAATTAACAGATCGTTTAATGGTTTCGCACAATGAACTTATTCACAGATTTTTGTGTGCTTTTCACATTCTTTTGCAACAAAACTACCATTTCATCTGAAATATGGCCACATATTAGAGTCCCCAGATCCCCTTTATTGCCTTCCTTTTATTCAAACTCAACAGTGCATGCCCAACCGTTTACACATGGTTTTTTTTTTCTTAGAAGGTGTAGAGAAAACTCGAAATGAAAAAATTGGTTCACATTCCAACCACTCAAAGGTACAGATTGAAGGTACAAACTAAGTAGAATTGTGTTCATCTACAAATATGAACATCGGACATAAGAACATGTGTATTATTAGGTGTAGTAAAAAGAAATCCATTATTTTTCCAATAGATGGCGTTATTTATCTGCATCTCGCGTTGTATAAGTCCGATCGTGTTCCGCTAGGGGGCATTAGAAAGATGACAGTTCCTACTAAAAAAGCTTTTTTGACACTTTTTTGATTGATTGATTCAGTTTTGTTTGAGAGCTTGTCAAAGATGGACATCAGCAAAGAGAAAATTCGCTACATTTTACAGTTTTTCTTCGATAAGGGAGAAAACGCAAGCCAGGCGGCTGAAAATGTGAATAGCGTTTATGGACCTGATACTGTAACAGCCAATCATGCGCAATTTTTTGGTTTCGTCGATTCCGTTCCGGTAACTTCGATGTCAAGGATGCACCACGCACTGGAAGGCCAATTCTCGAAAATGTCGATAAAATCATGGAAATTATCGAGTCCGACCGTCATGTTAGCACTGTTTCGATTGCAAAAGAGCTAAAGATTGCACAAAAAACCGTTTGGAACCATTTGAATAAGGCTGGATACACAAAGAAGCTCGATGTATGGGTGCCACACGAGTTAACGCAAAAAAACCTCACAGACCGAATTTCCATCTGCGAATCGCTGCTGAACCGCAACAAAATCGACCCATTTCTGAAGCGGTTGGTGACTGGTGATGAAAAGTGGGTCACTTACGACAACGTCAAGCGAAAACGGTCGTGGTCGAAACACGGTGAACCGGCGGAAACGGTGGCCAAGCCAGGATTGACGGCCAGGAAGGTTTTGCTGTGTGTTTGGTGGGATTGGCAGGGAATTATCTACTATGAGCTGCACCCATACGGCAAAACTCTTAACTCGGAACTCTACTGTCAACAATTGGACCGTCTGAAGAAAGCAATCGCCCATAAGCGGCCAGCTTTGGCCAATAGGAGAGGAATTGTGTTCCATCAGGACAACGCCAGGCCACACACATCGATAGTGACTCGCCAGAAGCTCCGGGAGTTTGGTTGGGAGGTTCTTCTGCATCCACCTTATAGTCCGGACCTGGCACCAAGTGATTACCATCTGTTCCTGTCCATGGCGAACAATTTTGCTGGTGAAACATTCGCTTCAAGAGAGGCTTCTGAAATTCGACTGTCTAAATTTTTTGCTAATAGGAACGAGGGCTTCTATGAGAGAGGCATAATGAAATTACCTTTAAAATGGCAACAAGTTATCGAACAAAACGGCGCATATTTGACCTAAATCGGGTCATTCTAACTATCTTAAATAAAGCCCTCAATTTAATGCAAAAATAATGGATTTCTTTTTACTACACCTATAGAATGAAAAAACAAAACTGCTCCATGAAAGTAATATAAGTTTACGGAATTTTAAATGAACCTGTAAGATTTTAATCATCAAATTGATAGCTTTGATGATTACCATTCTTACCAAGTCAAGTCAAAACATCAGTCAGTCGAGCGTCTACAAAGCTAGCTATTTCACTAGTGGCGGGAAGCAATCCCTTCCCTATCCATAAAGCATTTTATATATTATCTTTAGTGGGGGAACGGCAGCTATGAAGCTGGGGAAGGTGGACTGATAATTTCGCCGGTTGAACAGCACTTATCTTTAAAGCATAGAAGAGGACCGGATATATTCACGAGACACCCAAATCAGGTTACATATTTCTACTCTATTATTCTGTCTTATTTTGAATAGTATAATATGTAGTAACCATCGACTTGCAATACTGGCAGCTCAAATTTTTCGGGGGCAACCTTCTGACTACAGAATTCTATATACAGCCCAATTGACGAAAATTCCATCTGACTTGCTAACACTTGTTGCCAATATCATACGCTTTGAAGCTAGAGAGCTGCAATCAGCTTGCGTTAATACTACAGTTGCAAAATAGCAAAACTATCCCCAAAATTGCATTTGTTAATAACAAAGCCAGTCCATTAACTTCCCAATATGGTCGTTTGAGTTCTTGGGCATCGTTCGTGGCATTTTTGAAATTATTTCTTAAAACTCTATTATGCGACTTCCAAAGAACCTAGGCATTTCCCCCCCCAAGTTGCTACTGTGCAATCGATGCAATCTACTTTATTTTATCCCAAATTGTTGAGATTTAAAAAATAGTTTTTGCAAAGCGAAATTACTTTTTATGCAGTCACAGCAAATATTTCCAAATGTTTCGTTTCCTGTTAAGTGCCTTAAAACAGAAGCAAAAGTAACTTTCACAAGATCTTAGTCTCTCGATGCACCGCTTTCATTCGATGCTCTATGGCAGTGGTGGCCAACGCCGCGTCGTGAACTTATTTAATTTCCTGCGCCATTCTCATTCTCACTAAAGCTTACTTTAGCTAAATGGGCGGAAATAAAAGCTATCCACAAAAAAAAATTTTTACATTTTTGTTATTCAAATTAAAACTTTTGTCTTATTTAGGACTATAAGGGCCCGCATGTTTATACTTGGCTTATCAAGAATAAAGCAGCTATTAATCTAGGCTCAATTGAATAAATTTGTAAGCTAATCTGGACCTCTTCGGCTAAAATCTTTTGATATTGTACTTATTTCTCTGTGCAGGAATTGTCTTGTCGTTCGATCGATGAATATTTCTATTTTTTCGTCTACCAAATTTTTATGACAGCACATGCCGTTGCACGTTTAGGAAAATTCTCTGGAAAATAGATGGAATTTAACACACCTGAACAAACAATTTGCAATACAATTGAACTAAACAAAGAACACAAAAGAATCACTCCAAAATTTCCCTTCATGAGCACATATGCGTCTTTATAAGTGGAGGCATTTTTCTACACCTGCGGCGAGGACTTCAAAGCAAAATTTTAATAAATTCAAAAAAAAACGTGAAATATAAATTCACTAAAGGAAATTGACTGCTTATTCAATTACTTTTGAGAAGCCCGTAAAAAATAGTCAGTTTTCGATGGTACTATGGACAAATAATGATTGATTGATTTTGATATTCTTATTCTAATTCTAATTTCGTTCAAACAATAGGTATAACATATTGAAGATCTATGCGCTCTCAAATCCTAAAATTTCAAAATATTAGGTGTAGTAAAAAGAAATCCATTATTTTTGCATTAAATTGAGGGCTTTATTTAAGATAGTTAGAATGACCCGATTTAGGTCAAATATGCGCCGTTTTGTTCGATAACTTGTTGCCATTTTAAAGGTAATTTCATTATGCCTCTCTCATAGAAGCCCTCGTTCCTATTAGCAAAAAATTGAGACAGTCGAATTTCAGAAGCCTCTCTTGAAGCGAATGTTTCACCAGCAAAATTGTTCGCCATGGACAGGAACAGATGGTAATCACTTGGTGCCAGGTCCGGACTATAAGGTGGATGCAGAAGAACCTCCCAACCAAACTCCCGGAGCTTCTGGCGAGTCACTATCGACGTGTGTGGCCTGGCGTTGTCCTGATGGAACACAATTCCTCTCCTATTGGCCAAAGCTGGCCGCTTATGGGCGATTGCTTCCTTCAGACGGTCCAATTGTTGACAGTAGAGTTCCGAGTTAAGAGTTTTGCCGTATGGGAGCAGCTCATAGTAGATAATTCCCTGCCAATCCCACCAAACACACAGCAAAACCTTCCTGGCCGTCAATCCTGGCTTGGCCACCGTTTCCGCCGGTTCACCGTATTTCGACCACGACCGTTTTCGCTTGACGTTTTCGTAAGTGACCCACTTTTCATCACCAGTCACCAACCGCTTCAGAAATGGGTCGATTTTGTTGCGGTTTAGCAGCGATTCGCAGATGGAAATTCGGTCTATGAGGTTTTTTTGCGTTAACTCGTGTGGCACCCATACATCGAGCTTCTTTGTGTATCCAGCCTTATTCAAATGGTTCCAAACGGTTTTTTGTGCAATCTTTAGCTCTTTTGCAATCGAAACAGTGCTAACATGACGGTCGGAGTCGATAATTTCCATGATTTTATCGACATTTTCGACAATTGGCCTTCCAGTGCGTGGTGCATCCTTGACATCGAAGTTACCGGAACGGAATCGACGAAACCGAAATTGCGCATGATTGGCTGTTACAGTATCAGGTTCATAAACGCTATTCACATTTTCAGCCGCCTGGCTTGCGTTTTCTCCCTTATCGAAGAAAAACTGTAAAACGTAGCGAATTTTCTCTTTGCTGATGTCCATCTTTGACAAGCTCTCAAACAAAACTGAATCAATCAATCAAAAAAGTGTCAAAAAAGCTTTTTTAGTAGGGACTGTCATCTTTCTAATGCCCCCTAGCGGAACACGATCGGACTTATACAACGCGAGATGCAGATAAATAACGCCATCTATTGGAAAAATAATTTTTTTTACTACACCTAATATTTTCACCAGCTGTCTTGAAGAGCTTCTTTGAGAGCCGTTCTACGTCGACGTTAAACAGAAGACCTCACCTTTTACTCCAAACAATTGCACGCATACAATAAAAAAGCATGGAGCACGACCATTGCTTTCGAGGACACAATGCTTTCTTTATGATCGTCCTGCAATTATCAGAAGCAGACGAAGCACCCGATCGACCCTGAGAGAGAAGCATAAAAAGTTTTAAAAGAAAATCATTTTTGAAAGTGGCAGCAGCTCAACTTTCAACCTTTCTTAGCTAAAAAAAAATATTTTCAAAAAACCCTGTCTTTTTTCAATAGAATATATTTAATTTCGATTATGATTTTGGTTCCCAATTTTTTTATGGCGTTATTATTATTTTCTCTTGCATATTTACATTCCGTTTTTTGTGAAAATAAAATTTCCCGCTCATTTTCTAACATTTTGTATTAAGACCCAACTGAATGTTATCTGTGATGTCGTCGTCCTTAGAAATCTTCCCTGTAAATTTATTGCCACATCGTGAGCCGCAACCATAACTGAATTGTAGGACGCGGCCAATCGCAGGGCAGAGTACTTACAGAACTCGTCTCGTTGTCGAAGGTCGTCAACAGACATGAGCTGAGAGCCCGGGGCGTTAGCGTGCTTGTTGACGGAAGCCCAAAAGAATGTAATATTGTGACAGCAGGGCGCACAGTAAATGCCTAAGAAATAAATTTCGAACTCGAATCGACACACCCAAGCGTAAGCGCCCTCAACGCTTCCACTTACCGCACATTCGGTATTGCGTCTGATATGGATTTGGACGGAACACAAAATTGTGCCAGAATACTATTTCATGGATCCTTTTTCGGTGTGCTGGATTGGTTTTTCGAAAAACTGCTTCATTAATGTGCAACGTCCTTAATCAAATTTTTGCTGTTGCTCCCGTTGCTAACGTCAAAAGCCGCTAGATTTGCGTGTTTTGCCGATTAAGTAGATATGCCAGAGATAAATGTTGAAATCTTGCGGCTTTTTATTAGCTCCAAAATAGAGCTATTGCGGAATTTCTTAGACAAGGAAGCTATTTTATAAAAACATAAGACATTTTCATAAACCGTGAAGCAATAAATGGGGTAGGTGATGGTAGTACATGCAGAAAATATCGTAAATTTTTTTTAAAGGAAATCTCTCTAATCTGTTAAATTTACATTTTTTCCTCGGTGCTTCTGCATTAAAATCCGAGTCATTCTGATGACCATGACAAAACACGTAAGGTGTTGTTATGTAAAGCAAATGTCCGCTTGGTTTGGGCTCCTGAAGAGCGCGAAGTCCATACTGGTATCTTCGCAAATCAAATATGCGGCCGCACTGTGCAAAGTGCAGCACTTATTAATTGAGTTCGCATTGTAGACAAAAAAAAACGTTGCTCAAATGTGCGGAGTTTGATAGGGGTATATAGGTTTTTACATGAAGTGGATATTTTCATAATATGAATAAGGGTGCATCGTTGATTTCATAATTATTTTCATTTTGCAATTGTTAAATTTGCAATATAACGTATTTTTGAAAAGCCGAAATGCAAAACAATAATCGCCATAGCCTTTGGGATAAAATGTCAACAGCTCCACGAGTTTTTTGTCCATAATGAAGTCCATACACAAACGAAACGGACGCATATTGTCTTGTCTTTAGCTGGAGGCAATAACTCTTAGGCCCCATCTACACGATGCAAGTTTTCACTTGGCAAGTCACTTCTGCAAGTACTTGGCAAGGAGATTGCATCGTGTAGAATGCTTGCAAGGACTTGCGGCAGGTTTTTCAAGACTTCCATGCAAGAACTTGCCTAAAGAAAATTCGGATCGTGTAGAAATACAATCTTCCAATTTGCTAGAAGCATTTTTTTTACTTGCACGCTTACAAACTGTCAGGTTCAAGAAAGTAGCGAGTGCGATGTTTCAATATTTATTATTTTCTTCATAGCTAGCTATTTATTGAATTAATTTTTTCGCATTTTTTTTTTATCAACATGGCTGTGTCAGAGGAGCAAATTGAAATAATTACTGAAGAATACCAGCAAAATGAGTGCTTGTGGCAAAAGTCACACATGGACTACAAAAACAAGTAAAAAAGTTTACATCGGCTAAGCCGACTGCACACATACCTTTTCCTCAGCCTAAAATATGTTAAAACATTACCATAACAAAAATTCCTGCTGTTTTCGTTGTTCTAGCTTGGATATCTATTTTTACCTTATCTGTACTTCGATTAAGCTTCTCAAACTCGAGATTATTATTAAGCACAAAATTTTCGCGGATGGTGGGCATGGTCAAATTTTAACCATTAGAGGACATTTTGTCTAGCTGCGAAATCCTCAATTCAAAAAAGTGAAAATAAAATTTTTCCGAATTTCGCGAATGGTGGTCATGGTCAAATTTTAACCGTTAGAGGGTATGTTACATACTCCGTGCCAAACTTAATATACCCTTTCCTTCGGAAAAGGTATAAAAAGAGGCAGCTTACGAAGCCATTGCCGAAAAAAAAAATTTGGAAAAGCTGGTTATAAAGGACAAATTGCATTCATTGCTCTGGAAGCTCTGGGGGTAAACCAGTGAAATGGAAGCGCTTTGAATTGTTCACCTTCATTTGATAGGTCCTTCATTGAATTCTCATAAATGGGATTTCTGTCTCCTCTAAAAAAGAATTTGCGTGCCCAAATTGTTCGTTTTGGTTTTTTTCTATAATTTTCTATTTCTTCCAAAATGAGCACCGCTGCTAGAACTTTCTTTATTTATTTATTCATTTTTGCTATTTTAGGTTAAAATATGATTTTTTATACCAACTGGAAAACTTGCGGCAAGAACTTCTACTTGAATGAAAAAACCTTCAAGCTGGCAAGCTACATGTTCTAAAAAAATTGCTTCTGAAAAGCAACTTTTAGTAACGCCGTGTGGCTATGTGCCCAAGCACTTGCGTGCAAGTCATCTTTAGATTACTTTCAGGCAAGCTGCAAGCTAAAATTTACTAGCATCGTGTGGATTGGTCACGCAAGTTCTTGCACACAAGTACTAAAACTTGCCAAGCGAAAACTTGCATCGTGTAGATGAAGATCTATGCGCTCTAAAATCCCAAAATTTCAAAATATTTTCACCAATGGAGTTTAAGCTGTCTCGAAGAGCTTCTTTGAGAACCGTTCTACGTCGACGTTAAACAGAAGACCCCAACTTTCACTCCAAACAATTGCACGCATACAATAAAAAAAGCATGGAGCACGACTATTGCTTTCGAGGACACAATGCTTCTCTTTATGATCGTCCTGCAATTATCAGAAGCAGACGAAGCACCCGATCGACCCTGAGAGAGAAGCATAAAAAGTTTTAAAAGAAAACCATTTTTGAAAGTGGCAGCAGCTCAACTTTTAACCTTTCTTAGCTAAAAAAAATATATTTAATTTCGATTATGATTTTGATTCTCAATTTTTTTTATGGCGTTATTATTATTTTCTCTTGCATATTTATATTTTGTTTTTTGTGAAAATAAAATTTCCCGCTCATTTTCCAACATTTTGTATTAAGACCCAACTGAATGTTATGTGTTGCCGTCGTCCTTAGAAATCTTCCCTGTAAATTTATTGCCACATCGTGAGCCGCAACCATAACTGAATTGTAGGACGCGGCCAATCGCAGGGCAGAGTACTTACAGAACTCGTCTCGTTGTCGAAGGTCGTCAACAGACATGAGCTGAGAGCCCGGGGCGTTAGCGTGCTTGTTGACGGAAGCCCAAAAGAATGTAATATTGTGACAGCAGGGCGCACAGTAAATGCCTAAGAGATAAATTTCGAACTCGAATCGACACACCCAAGCGTAAGCGCCCTCAACGCTTCCACTTACCGCACATTCGGTATTGCGTCTGATATGGATTTGGACGGAACACAAAATTGTGCCAGAATACTATTTCATGGATCCTTTTTCGGTGTGCTGGATTGGTTTTCCGAAAACTGCTTCATTAATGTGCAACGGCCTTAATCAAATTTTTGCTGTTGCTCCCGTTGCTAACGTCAAAAGCCGCTAGATTTGCGTGTTTTGCCGATTAAGTAGATATGCCAGAGATAAATGTTGAAATCTTGCGGCTTTTTATTAACTCCAAAATAGAGCTATTGCGGAATTTCTTAGACAAGGAAGCTATTTTATAAAAACATAAGACATTTTCATAAACCGTGAAGCAATAAATGGGGTAGGTGATGGTAGTACATGCAGAAAATACCGTAAATTTTTTTTAAAGGAAATCTCTCTAATCTGTTAAATTTAAATTTTTTCCTCGGTGCTTCTGCATTAAAATCCGAGTCATTCTGATGACCATGACAAAACACGTAAGGTGTTGTTATGTAAAGCAAATGTCCTCTTGGTTTGGGCTCCTGAAAAGCGCGAAGTCCATACTGGTCTCTTCGCAAATCAAATATGCGGCCGCACTGTGCAAAGTGCAGCACTTATTAATTGAGTTCGCATTGTAGACAAAAAAAAAACGTTGCTCAAATGTGCGGAGTTTGATAGGGGTATATAGGTTTTTACATGAAGTGGATATTTTCATAATATGAATAAGGGTGCATCGTTGATTTCATAATTATTTTCATTTTGCAATTGTTAAATATGCAATATAACGTATTTTTGAAAAGCCGAAATGCAAAACAATAATCGCCATAGCCTTTGGGATAAAATGTCAACAGCTCCACGAGTTTTTTGTCCATAATGAAGTCCATACACAAACGAAACGGACGCATATTGTCTTGTCTTTAGCTGGAGGCAATAACTCTTACATCAGTACTTCGCATGCTACTTGCACTCCTTATAGCTTCCTTTGTTGCTTTTAAGTTTAAGGCTATTCCTAGTCGTTGGAATCAAAAGCCGACTAAAGCGCAGAGTCTTTGAATTATCCGCAGACAAAAATGGAAGGATTTCATGATAATGTTAAAGACACAACAAAAGCTTTCTCAAAGTAAAGCGCAAGGGGAAGACACAATGGTAACAGATATAGATAAAGAGTAAATTGAACAATTGACACTATTAAGTATTAAATGCAATGGGATAAGAATTGAAAGTCAAAAGCACAAGTTCTTGGCATCTAGACCCTATCGATTTTTCATTGAAATTTATTTATAAAACGGTCAACAAAACAGATTTCTTTAATTTCTGTTTCAATAGGATTTTGAATTCATCCCTTCTCAATAACTTTATTTATTTATTTATTTACTTATTAATAAAGATAGCGTAAAATTTAAAATATTAACTATCTGATAGCCCTGACTGAATGATCGAATCGAAATCATTTCACCCAATTTGCAGAAATTAGGTCTGAAATCGTCCTTACCATGAAACCTTTTATTTCATGTCTCAAATACTACACAAAAGCATAATTGGGCGCTTTTATTGGAATATTTTATGAAACTTTAAATTCCACTTGCTAAGAGACACCAAATGCTTGTCTGGTGTAAACGACGCGTTGCGACTGCTAATCACATGGAGCAAAATATGATGAAATATTAAACCAAAAATTTCATAATAAAAACCGGCTCAAATAAAATTGAAATTGAAATCGTCCTTCATGAAAGTGTGAAGCCGCAGCCACTTTCGTATAATGAGCAAGTAAAGTGAACCATCAAATAAATTTGTCCCAATTTCTTAATAAAACACGAAAATTGCGCTGGAGTTGATGTCCGTATAGCAGAAAGGAAAATGTTGGCATTATTCAGCAGCGTTAACAAGCACTGTTAAAATGCTCTCATAGCTTTTTTTCTCTTTTGATTATTTACAGAGTTTATGGGTGTATTTTTTTCATGCACTCTTTTAATGGGCATTTTTTCGACTTGTTAGACCAATAAATTGATATTAAACAAGGCATTGGCTGAGTGAGAGGAAATATTGAAAATTCATACGGAACATACAAACATACATACATACATCGCTATATACCAATAAGAATCGAAATCGATTTTTGATCAAAATGAAATTTTTCGAACATTAAAAGTTTGCGCTTCCGCTCATCGTGTTGACAATTTCCGTTGAATAACTATAAAAAGTTTCGAAAGTGATAAATTGATTAAATGATAAATGACTAAAAATCATCGAAAAGTTATTGGAATTGAATTTTAAGCTAGTTATTGGAAATTTTTTAGGAATTCTGATTAACTTTTTATGCGTTTAATAATGGAAATACCTCGAAGGACAATTTGGTCGAAAATCTGGACTCTTGATAATTTGGATGATGTCCTGACTGCTCGTATGGATGGATTGTATTCTCGAAATTAAAATTTAAAATAAAATATTTTTAAATATTTTTCTCGATGTTTAGAATATAAGTTCTTTGAAGTGACGGAATGAGTGAGATGTATCATACTGAAAGGTGAACACTCAAAAAGCTACATTCACTGTTAAAATTCAAGGACCTCAAACACCAAAAGTCAAATTTAAACAAATTCACTAAAATATGTTATTTTCTGTCATTTGAGTCATAAAACATAGAATGTTATTCCCCAAACTATAGAAAATTAAATACCTTCAAAATACCCTTCAGGAAAAGATAAATGCTATAAAATAAACAAGCTGCACATACTTCAACAAAAGGACGTTTTGGGGAAAATTTCTTCTCTTAAATCTTAGCATGAACACATAAGATTTTCAAATTAGGTACAAAAATTATACACATTTTATGCTCATTCTTAAGAAAATTACTTACAAATGAAAATTAGATATGCCAGACACTCCCTCACTTATATCCAAATAAACCTTTCTCAGATTAATCTTTTAAATAAATGGGAAACCGCATCTTTCGAGAGTTGACCTCTTCAAGTCAATTTAAATATAAAAGGTCACTTAAGTGTTTCGCCGGGATTTCAAAACAAAAGACATGAAGTTAGTCTAACCGTAATCCTTTTAATCAATATTATATTAATTACAAAATTATATTAATAAAATGAGAAGACCATTGGGCGTTTCTGACACAGAGACTTGAGTCAGCAAAAGTTAATTAAAAGTGAAAGCTATTAATATTTGAATATGAGTTCCAAACAGATTACCTACCGCCTAAATAATTCAACGAAAGATGTTCATGAACTTATCTGGCTCTTAAGTATTTTGACATTCAAGCTCTGGAGAAATGCACTAGAATTATTTGAAGCAATTATTTCTCAAAATAACTTATCTGCTTATATTGTCCTCTTCTAAGGACAATTTGTATTTAAGAGCAAAACTATGATCATATATCGAGTTTTTCAATATAAAAAAAATCTTGAACTGTAGACCTGTTGACTAAATGGGCAATGACGGGGTCTGCGGACTTTCAACTCGAATTAAGAACTTAAAATTTTTTTAACTTTTTTTGTATCTTGCACAACTTTTTAAGCAGTTAAAATTTTCCGATTTTCCGACTTTCCTATTTTCCGAAGCCTTTGTGAATACCCCTATTATAACAAAAAAAATGAAATGAGACTGTTTAAAATGTTTAAATCCACATGCGCTCCAAAATGAAGACATCAAAATCGCCTTGAAAATAATTATTCACACGTTTCCTGTTGCGTGTTAGACAAAAATTTTTAATTAATCTCACTCGTCGAAAATTAAGAATACAACCAAAGTAGTTGCAATTGTTACATGTAAATATAGAGCACTAAAATCGTAACAGTATTTCATCTACTCCGGAAGTGAGAAACACAAGAGCCCCGAGTATGAATATTACATCTGAAAACAATGCAAGCGGGTGGGAGCGACTGTAGATATAATCTGGTAACAAACAGCAGGTGTAAATGAAGTACCTGCGAACCTACCTACGAACCTAACTTTCCAGCAGTAAATAGGAACGAGACGTGTTTGCGAGCCTTACAAAATATGCAAAATACATAATAGCGACAAGTATAATTTGAATACACTATTTTATGAAGTCAGAAATTATGCACAACTCTAAGGAAGTGCTGGAAAATGATATGCTGTGCCTGCACGTATAAACACGACTGTATTATGCACAGTGGAAACCAGTTTAGTAACGTCATTCCGACAGTAATTGCACCCTACGTAGCCTTGAATTTTGGTTTCCCGCTTCGGATGAGAATTTTTACTGTGAAATTTGCTTTACTTAGAAATTTTTTATTAAATGACATAACTTAGCTGATATTTATTTTGACCTCAGGGTCCGATTTCACACTCTCTCGTGTAACGCACCACAAAAAAGTTCACAATGAAAATCCAGAAGAGTGCGTCTTCCGTATTTGAATGCATGGAAGCTTGCCAATTTATCTTTTTATTGCCTGTCAAAACAACTCGAAAACTAAAACAAGTTGCGATTAAAAGTTACTCTTCCACAGCGGTTGTTCTTTTTATTTTTCGAATAAGCTTGGAAGAAACTTTTTCCTTTGTTTTTCTCTTGCTTTTTGTAAGAACGATGAAAAGTTGGTCGCTTATTCTTTATTCGCTGCAATAAGCAGCCATACTTTTTTATTTCACAGCTTTGGCAACAACTTCTGATGCAGTCTGGGATCCTTTCTTCTTACGATTTTAATGAGTCAACCTCGAAGGATGGCTCCCGCTGTTTAACAGATTGAGAAATATGTATGTATGTATAAATTATCTTTTTTGCATCAGGATGTATGAAAAGGCGTGTTTGTGGTCTTGCAACTTTATTTGATCCCAAAAAATATATGAATTCGCCTTTTCATCCTTCCCAGTCCCTCTCTACGCCACTCGACTCCTATCTATTCGTCTCTATCTCTCTCTATATCTCTCTCTATATCTCTCTCTATATCTCTCTCTATATCTCTCTCTATCTCTCTCTCTATCTCTCTCTCTATCTCTCTCTCTATCTCTCTCTCTATCTCTCTCTCTATCTCTCTCTCTATCTCTCTCTTCTCCTCTATCTCTCTCTCCTATCTCTCTCCCTATCTCTCTCCCTATCTCTCTCCCTATCTCTCTCCCTATCTCTCTCCCTATCTCTCTCCTCTATCTCTCTCCCTATCTCTCTCCTATCTCTCCTATCTCTCTCCCTATCTCTCTCCCTATCTCTCTCCCTATCTCTCTCCCTATCTCTCTCCCTATCTCTCTCCCTATCTCTCTCCCTATCTCTCTCCCTATCTCTCTCCCTATCTCTCTCCCTATCTCTCTCCCTATCTCTCTCCCTATCTCTCTCCCTATCTCTCTCCCTATCTCTCTCCCTATCTCTCTCCCTATCTCTCTCCCTATCTCTCTCCCTATCTCTCTCCCTATCTCTCTCCCTATCTCTCTCCCTATCTCTCTCCCTATCTCTCTCCCTATCTCTCTCCCTATCTCTCTCCCTATCTCTCTCCCTATCTCTCTCCCTATCTCTCTCCCTATCTCTCTCCCTATCTCTCTCCCTATCTCTCTCCCTATCTCTCTCCCT